>JAUZNK010045426.1:0-16588 GCA_035046665.1 Euphysa ruthae | reverse complement strand
ATATTTCTAAGCCAAAATAATACCTTAAATTACCTTAAATTAAAATGTGTTGTCATAACTTTTTTAAAGAAATAATTTGAAAAGAATTTATTACAAAATTCTCACCTTATTCACTTTTCAAGTGTTTGTGCTGTGTTAACACAAATAAAACAAGACATTTATGCTTATAAAATGTTTATAAAAATATCCTTATATGTATGCTTATAAAATCATTTTTATGGTTGAAGAAAAGATCACCTGCCAAATTTTTGATAAATCTCTAAGGTTGAATATATAGTGAAACTTTGCTGGTGTAGGAAGAAGTGTAACTTTTGTTAACTGCCAAATTTTCCTAGTTGCTTTAACCAAGACAGAAATCAATTCAGTAACTTCAATACAGAAGCCATGCTCACTACAAAAATGACCACAACCAATCGTACAAAAAATCTTATCAACAGATGCATCTGAAGGCATAGTGCAGTTGAAAATCGTGAATTGACGCTTTAGTCTTTCAGGGATATCGTTTCTCCCTCCTCCAGGGTGCATCATGGCAGCAACGAATTGTAAATCGGCTATGTTTGTGAAATCACCAGGTTTATCAAGGCTGTAAAATCCTTTTGTTTCCATAAGCTGACGAACAATCTCATTTGTGATCTAGAAAAAATAGCTGTAAAAATATTGCAATTTTTAATCTATGTTTTTCTGTATTTACCCTGCCTGATATAGAAAAGGGAATTTAAAATTTTACATGTATGGGAGGAGAGCCTGGAACCTTGATGTTTGAAAATTAAAATTTAACCAAATTTATCACACATGAGCAAAATTAGCCAATAAAATCAAAATTTAGAGTTCGACAAATCACAATTGTTTTTGCAAAAAAATATTCCATTCAAAAGTTTTTTTTAGCTGTGTTTATTAACAACATTTTTATAATAATTTGACTAATAATTTTAACCTTTATTTCCATACAGATATCTATACTTTCATCCTCTATCATTTTTTGTTAACTTTCTCAAGATAGGGTTTAAACAGCATGCCAGTATTCTTGTAAGTAGGCAATATATTTAGATGACCTGTGCTGGATATAAACTTATATTCCCCTCGAATCATAAAATTGGTTGTTATGGTTGTTAAACATATGTATATCTTAAATTATATATTCTAAAAAAAAGTGATTATAGTGATGATATAATCATGCATAATAAGAAATAGATAAAAAATGCTGTTATTTACAAAAAACTAGAAGTTTTTTTGAGAAGCAACATAGCCGTTTAATGAGTGTTTCCAAATTTGGGATTGTTAGTTGTTAGTGATAAACAAACAGGTTCTTAAAAATACCTAAAAATTTAAAAACAAAAGGCTTGATGAAATTAATAAAATGAAGTAGAACTCGACCTCGAATCAACAATTTTATGCCTTTGAAAAATTATTGAATGGAAAAACGATGGTCTTCATGCTTATTATACAGGAAATATTTATGCCTTGCTATTTTATATCGACCCCACAAAGCATTTAAATAAAGTATGTATATAAAAGCAACATGCTCAGCATTGCATAAAGTTAGCACTTCTTAAATTTTCAGCAGTATCGAATTACAAAGTTTCAAACTTGTGCTTGTCTAGAATATAATTTTTAAACTTGAGAATACTTTCGTTTGTACTCGATAATTAGCTCTAATAGAAGTGTGTCTTATGTTTGGGATCTAAGTTTCATGAGGATCATGTGGTTTCTATTATTTTTGTTTTTAGCATTCTATTAATATTATCATAAACCTGAATATGCATTCTTTCCTCAATTGTTTTATTTTTGTTAACTAATTGCAAGCACTCTTAGAGTTCTTGACTCGTTGATGATTTTTTAAAACACAGACCAGACCACCAAGATCACACAAATTTGTCCTACCACTATTTCCAGTTGTAAATGTTTGGTACGCATTATATAGTCTAAGATCTTGATTGAGGTATTCACTTAGACCTTCAAAGTTTTGAATATGGCACGTTACCTTGTGTCAATAGCCACCAACAAAAGCAGACTCAGCTTCTTCTCAATTGTAGATTTGTTAATAATGAGAAATATTTCAACTAGAATGAAATTTGCCAAAAATTTTCTTCTCAAAGATGTATTAAATTGCTATGGAAGGTCTAAAATTTTCATTTAGTCAATTTTTCTAGTGTAAATTTTTAATATAAGAGAGAGAGAAAAAGAGTTATTCAAAATACTCTTGTGAGACAACCGGTTCTAATACAGAAGTACTCAAAATTTTTAAAGCAACATACTTCATTAAAACTAGTGGTTATCCGGCCAAATCTGATACCGGAAATTTGATTTAGCACCGGGGTTATCACTAGAAGTTGGATTACAGTTAAACATAAAGAAATGTCAACAAAATTTGGTCTGGTCTTAATTTATGCAATGAAAATCGTATTTAAATATGCCTTTCACCCTTAATTAAAGTCAGAAATAGCTGATATATGCAGATTTGCATGATTTCTTATTTAAATAGAAATATTTTTAAATGATGTCAGTTCAGTATAAGTGCTATGCCAGGGAGAGTTTTGACACATGTAACTTACTTAGGCTTTGTTTTTATTGCAAATTTATTGAATATAATCTTTGATCAACTCAAATTTTTTTTGATTATAACATTTTAAATAGGAAATTTAGTAAACATTCATTTTATACTATTAAAAGATTTTAAAAATATTTGCTGAGTATTTTTGCAAGTTAAATAGCATTAAAGAAACCCTAAACACTAGTTAATAATAAGGTTTAGATTTTTAAAACTAATATAATATAATATATTAGTGTCTATGAATTAACTCCCAGATTGAAATTTATATAGTTTGGTTATATGTCCATCACTCAACAAAATAATTTTTACCTTTTTTATCTTATTCTTTATTATTTTATTATTCATTTTATCTTTATTATCTATTTTATTCTTATTACTTTGCCTATTTAAGGCCAGCCATGATAACAAATACTTTAACAAAAAAAATTTTTCATTAATTGAAAAACAAGAAAAATACTCAGTAAAATCAATGTCTTATTTCAGCTTCGGTAGAAAAACTTCATAAGAACCTTATAAAAAAAGTGGCCGAGTATAATTTGTTTTTCTTTAACTCTTTTTTAAATATTAGATTACAGAGTTACAAATTTCAATTGTTTTTCATAATCTTTATGCTCAAAAGAAACCAGCTGTAAAAAATTTCATACAACTCTACACCAAATGATTATCTTGTTTTGTAACACGTGTTAACATGTTAAGACTGTGTCTTACAGTAAATGATTTTCCTTAAAATGTTTGCTTCAGAAGCAGAAATTTATAAGTTTAGGATAATGACCAATTGACTGTACCCTGCTTTTAATATCTTTATATTTCATGTCATAAAGTAATATGACTTTTTCATAAATAAACATCATTTAGGTACACAGCATGCCTAAAAATAAAGTTTTGATTAAATTAGTCATTCTACTAAAAGAAATAATAATATATGTATAATAATCATTTTTCGTAAAAATAATTTATTAATTATATTAATTTTCTTAATTTAATTAATATAAAATTTTTAGGCAAGTTTTAAACAAGGTTATAAATAATTTATAAAATAACAATTATAGTAAAACTACCTGGTCACCCCACTCATTTATAACAGGCATATTGATGTCATCAATGAATACAGTCATCTTTCGACCTGCAGGCGGTCCATATGTATTACCAACTCGCTTATCAACATAACCTTCAATAGTTTTCTAAGTATATAAATGAATTATTCATTAATGGTGATGTAAGTACAGTGAGGAGTTTAAGAGCAGTAAACTCAAAATAAAGAATTAAGGGTTGATTAATTAAAAGTCAAGTAGGGATAATCTTGATTATCCCTGTACATGGGATAGGCATAAGATTTCATCTTACTTTAAAGAGCATGAAAAATATGATACACGCTTTTAATTTATCCTTTATTAATTTTTAAGAGATTAGGGATTTGAACTTTGGTGAAAACGTAATTGAAATCAATTAGATGACATCATAATATGGCAGGAAAAATTTGCTCCAATTATCATAATGCTATGAAATTTTTTGAAGCCTTTGTCATTGATATAACTCATTAATCTATTTTTTTTGCCAATATTAGCAGGTGTGTAAACTTTTGATAGAAAATCATCTGAACTATATCAGTGTTTCCAATTATTAAAATACTCAATAGAAAAAATGACAAATATTGTTTTCGAGGTACGCCGCAAAACTTAAATTAAAAATAAAGGTGTGGCAATATACCTCTGCAAGTTTTATAATATAAAACAGATTAAGGTTCAGTTAAAACTAGTATTGCATTGACAGAAATAACAATACAGCGGTTTCGATTTCGTCTGTCATATTATGACGAAATTAAATAAGCTTTTATATTTTCTTCTATTCTTACTATAAGTTTTTGACAAAAAAAAGTTACTTTTATATTTTAAGCTTATTATAGAAATAAGTTTGGCTAGTTTTGTAGTAAGCAGTCCTTTTAAATATAATTTGGCTTGTTGATATGGCTCGTATTGATGGCCCAACAGCTTTACAGCAGTTCAGAAAAATCTGATAAATGTCAATCATTTTCAGAGAATATAAATGCTAAAAAATTTAACCTAAATTTTAATATGAGTTTTAAAATATTTGAATAGATAGCATGAAAAAGAAATGAAAGGAATTCACCTGGAACATAGCAGGCTTAGTAGCAGATGAAAAGTTCATGCTTTTATAGAGATGTTCTTCAGGTGAGTATCTTGAACAATAATTTTTTAAGATAACAGTTTTAGCGGTACCTTGTTCTCCTACTAAGAGGACTGCCTAAAAATATCATAAGGAAATCAATAAAAACAATTGGATATCAAGACCTAAAAATAAAAATTCTCTAATTTAGACATACATTAGATATATTAATTATAAATATATTTAAAAGCTAAAACATAATGAAATTAATATGTTAACGGTTCAAAATTAGCCTTTGGAAATATAAAAGGTATGTTTCTGAAATTAATAATTTTAAAAATTTACATCTTCTTACTTGGGCCATTTTCAAATACCTACATAAAGAAAAAAGTAAAATTACAATTTTAAAAATCAGAAGTAGTACAAAAGTAAAAACTGTGTGGTCATGAATGAATTTAAAAAAAAAGAGTATGTCAAATCACTTCAAAAAGACTTCAAAGAAATAATGGTAACTTTATCAGAATTTTTGACAAAAGAAAAGTGCTATAATTTCAATTGATGGTGTAGGTCTTGCAGAACCAAAAGGCTTAGATTGACCTCTTGGTTTAATCTTCCCTAAAATTTTAACTCATTCAGCGCCGGAAGCCGCTGTGAGCAGCTCGCAACATCTTACGAATACATCGTGAGCCGCTCACAGCGGCTTTCTTATAAACAACAATTAAACAGCAATAAATCTTAATATAATGGCTGTAAATTACAAATTCGTGCTGAGTAAGGCTATGTGATAAATAAATAAATCGATTCTAAAGGTTTAAGAGCATGGCACTGCAGTTTTCATAGAACTAAACAAATTTCAATATCAGCCATTTTTAACAGTAGAAAATAGGTGAAAATATGGCGTCTAGAAAAAGTTATCCGATTCGTAATCGTATTAGAAATGAAGATGCTGTAAATAATATTTTAAATTGGATAGACTATGATGATTTACTGTCAGGTAGTAATTCAAAAGAAGAGGTTAGTGAATATGAAATTGAAGAAAAAAAGCATGAAGAAGTTTTTGGCAAACAAAAAGTGAATGTGTTATTGATAATGAGGTAAACAATGTGATAGTAGCTGTGGGTGAAAAAAGAAAAAGAGGCTGTCTATCATCTATGATATCAAAAGATCACGCTCCACAAAAACAATCAAATAATAATGACAGATGGGAGGAATTAGTTGGTGATGATAAGAGATTATATGAGTTTTGCTTTGTTCCAGCTAAAGTGCCTGGAGTTCTTGCCGACCTTGATGGTGCATCTTCAGCTTATAAATGCTTTTTGGAACTGTATAGCTTAGAAGTGCAATTAAAATTAATCACACTTATAAATGAATACGCGACCCAAAAATTGCTAGAGAATTTGCCTGCTTGTAAGCATTCAAGATTTTCTAATTGGATTCCCATTACCAGGTATGAACTACTCAACTCATTGCCGTGCTAATTGCTATGGGAATAGACCGTAGACCTAAGCAAGAAGATTATTGGTATATGGATACGTTCAACTACACACCTTGGTACCATGAAATATTTTCTCGGAACAGGTTTGAGGTGCTTTACTCTACAATGTTGCATGCTAATGCAATTGGTGATGAACAATCCAAGAAGGACAAAATAGAGCCTTTCTTGAATATGCTGCTGAAGAACTTTCAAGAAGCTTTTTATCCATACCAGGATTTATCACTTGATGAAATGGTGGTGAAGTGGAAAGGTCACTCTAAATTTAAAATGTATAACCCTAATAAATCTGAAAAATATCACATAAAAACATTTGGGTTGTGTGACTCTATAACAAGTTATGCCTATAATTTGTTGATTTATTTTGGCAAGGAAACTTCTTATCAAGAAGGTTTAGAAGGCAGTCATCAAGTGGGCTCGAACCACATACCTTATCACTACGGTCTCCGTCACACCAATATTTTAATTTTGGCTTAAATATACCTTGTTTTGTTTAGCAACAGCATGTACAAGAAAATCTGTTCTTGTGTTGTCAATATTTGGGACAAGAACTGATGAAAATTCAGGACTATAGTGAGTTGGGTACATGTAGGAATCAACCTAGAGAGAAATAGTAGCAAGAAAACATAAATACCTAGTGAAAATTCAAGCTTTATAATATTGAGCAGAATTAGAACTGTCTCCGTTAATTTATAAAAAATTTTATTTCACTGGAACTAATAAAAGATAGGATAACCAAAATATTCCATATCATAATTGTTCCTGGACTTTGATGTTAAGAATTAAAGATGAATTTTTACTAATCAAATCAAACAAATGTTATATAAATATTTAATGAGAAATTAATTCGATCGTATGCAATTTCTTTTAGTTGCAGTTGCATTAAGTGTAAAGTTTAAGAGTGGAAAAACTAAATATTTTTTTTTTGCCAATCAGGTAAGTGTATAAATTTTTTAAGCTTTTATATTATAAAAAAAATCCACTAGAAAAATTTAGGAAAGTAAAAACTGCCTAAATAATATATAAATGATAACCTTAGTACTCCAATGTGCCCATTGACCCTGGTTGTCTACAAAATACTCAAACATTGTATCTTCATTTTGTACAGGTGGAAAACCAAGTTTGTCTGAAAAATTATCACGTAGAAAAACCTCCATCTAGAATAAACAAAATACATTTAAAACATAATTTTAGATTAAAAAGTTAATTACATTTTAAAAAAATGCATGAAGGTTAAAATGGACCATAAATGTATGCCATTCAGTACAAAAATATTATAAACACTAAAAGCAACATATCACAACATATCACAACATATCATAACATATTAGAACATATCAGAACATATCAGAACATATCACAACATATCATAACATATCACAACATATCAGAACATATGAGAACATATCAGAACATATCACAACATATCATAACATATCACAACATATCACAACATATCACAACATATTGATAAATCTGGTAATTCATGCATACTTTACGAGTATATGCAAAACAAAATAATATTCGATGACACAAAAGGAAAAACTGTGGAGTTGGGGAACATGAAATAGCTTACATTTTCACTTTTAAAATTCTGTTTTTAATCATCATTACCCTCTTAGTTATTAAAAATTAAAAAAGGAAGCATATCTAACTTATTAACTCATTTTCATCATAAAAAACCTAAAATAATTGCCTAACAATTAGAATGTATAAATAAAACTAACCTTTTTTCTATCTTGAAGTTCTAGTAAAGCACCTAGGCTCCACATAAGGGAAAAAACAAACAACTTATTCACATGTATTTGATAACTTTGTTTGGTATTGCCTAGTGGCAAAAGACCTTCTAGGATATTTACTGCTTGCTGTATTTGGTTGCACTCTAAAACCTTCAATAAAAAGAAAAATGTTTTGTGAGGTGTGTTAGGATTTCCAATACAGTATATACATTCTTACCATGAGAAAGGGTTTATTTTGGTAATTTGCCCAATAATTGACTCAAAATAATCCCCACCATAGAAAATAAAGAAGTTTACATAAAAAAATTCTACACACACAAATATACTAAGAAAGGTAGAAAAATATTGTATAGTTCATAAGCTATTTGAAACCACACCTATTCTTGTACATATTTAAAAAAAGAGTTAATCACGAAAACGCTAGCACCACACAGTCCACCCAACTTCTTTCTGCCCAAAAAGGTAAATAACAGCAGTGCCCAAGTATCAGAGAGTGAACTAACTTAAATGCAATTCTTACAAAGAAGATTAAATGCGAAACAAAAGCACACACGTGAAAAAGCGAACTTAGAAGTTTCTGTCTGAGTTATCGTTTAGAGAACCAATTAGATTATTAGTTTAAATTATGCATCATACATACATCAACATATCAAATAAATTCAAAAAACAAAACAATGCTTTTAAATTTATTACTTAGAAATTTTTTTTTTTTAATTCTTTAAACTATCGCAAATAAAATAGCGAAAAAAGATTTTTTTTATCATGTGCTTTTTCGATTTTTATACAATTTAAATTTCTTAAGTATTAAAAAAATAAGCAACTTCACCATAAAAAATAAGCAACTTCACCAAAAAAAGTAAGATCACATACCAACTTCTATAAAATCATCTGCAATAAACAGAAAACAGTTAATAAATTTAAATAAACACATTGAAAAGTAATTGCTAAAAAAAAAAGTAAATAAAGCCTACTATCATTTTTGGAGAAAGGTTTTGCTTTACAAATAACAGAAGTTTGCCAAAGATGTCTTCAAACAATAATATTAATATGTCAGCATAAATTTGTGGAAATCTCAACATACATCCCTGTAAAAAGAAGTTAATCCATTAAAATGGCAGTGTTAAAATACCACATAAATCGAGTTTGGTTATTGTAATTCTCTGCCAACTATTATTGTTAAAAAAAGCTTAATATCTCATAAATTTATACTTTTTATTTGATATTATTTTCAGAAATTAAATCTTATGAAATATATTTCCGTAGAACACAAGAAAAAAAGTGTTATAGCCTTTGAAAGATTCCAGCTATAAATTTTAAACCCTTCCATTTGTGAATCTTTAATTGATCACACTCAAATAATTAATATAAGCAGGCAGGAACGAGTGAATTAATCCAAATCAATAATTAATTGTACAGAAGAACCAATTTGATTATCTGACAAACATCTTACAAATAAACAAAGACTATTGGACCAATGTATTAGGAAAATGTTTTCAAACTTAAAAATAAAAGTAAATACAATCCTTAATTTTATTACAAGAACTTGGTTCATTTATTTTGAATTACCTAGCAGTATTTCAGAAATTTTAGGTCAAAATTATGAAAAATTTTAACAAAATTCCAGCAGAATAAGATTTCTATAAAAAAATTTAAAAAAATTTTCAAATAAGGGGATATTCCAAAATAATTAGAAAAAATATTTTCCAACATCAAAAAAATTTTTTTGAAATAATTTTACATGCACATGGTCTGAAAGCTAGACTCTAGAATGAAAATAGCTGAATTAACAAAATAATTAAAAATATTTCTTACAGCAGAATTAAAATATGGCTATACAAAATCTATAAAAAATCTATACATTTTCCAAATTTATCAGAAATGAACTTGATTAGCATCACATAAAACTGTGAAAGAATTGGAAAATAATTAATATAGAAAATCTTAACAGCGGTATTGGAGCTAGGTGTGATAAAATTTTTAGAACTTCCTGACATGCCAAAATAATCAGAAAATACCAAACAAACTTTAGAAACTTTTAAATGCAATGCAATGCAAAATTGAAAAAATTTTTCATTTTTTAGCCAAATTTGAGATTTTTTTTAGGAGCCAGAAGATTAGCGCAATAAAATTTTTTAACGGCCAACTTGGAAAATAATCATGAATAAACTTAACAGAATCTAATCATAAGTTTTAGCAAAAATTTTTTAACCAATCTATGATGTTTTGTGAACCCTGAACTTACTGATTTTAGGCTTAAAATGAATATTCGGGCATATTCTGGTCCAGTAACGAAAATGAGAATTTAGTCAAATCAAATCTAAATTTCTAATAAAAATGAAATTTCATAGATTCTGTTGGCCAAATTTTGAATGAAGGAACCAATAGTAAATCTTACCTTTAGAATTGCTTTCCAATCCAACGCTGAGGAACTCATATATACCATGCCATTTCTAAATTGAAACTAAACTTTTACCATATCATATTAAGATACAAGTAGAATCTCTTTTTATTAAAAAAAAAAAAGTTTAATTTAGACACTATTTTTGATAAAAAATTTTATGGAGAGAACGCTTTAGATAAAACATAGACCTAGGCTTGATGAAATAAAGGAATGGTGAACTGTTACTCAGTCACTCACTAACTTAACCACTTCATTTACCTAACTTATTCCTTCACTTTCTTGTCTATGGTTAAAGAATATTTAATCAGTGATTTTCAGTGCAAAGAAATAAGGCATGTTAAATACCTTTTGTGAGCCAACTGAATATATGTTATGAGATTATTTTAAATAATATCAATTTATTATTTGTACTGATATTATTTTTACTGAATGTATGTTATTTGTACTGAGTGGATTAAGTTAATTTGAGACATTATAAATACAAGGTTAGTATCTGGAGGAGTCAGTCTTGCCTCATGGGGAGGAAGAATTCTTCTGTCTTGGGTGGCAATCTTCCAAGGTGGAAGTTGAGGCTTCCGAGATGGTAGTTTCCTGATTGCTACATTGCCAACTGGTAAAAAGTAGGCGAAACTCTTTGGTAGCAGCTTAGAAAGGCTGTTCCATCAACAGTTATTAAATGACATTACAGTTCTAGCACCAAGTTGAGTATGGAGGATGACTCTGTATCTGTAACGGCTTGCAAAACTGCTTTCATTTAGGCAAAAAAATTCATAACTGACAGGAAAAATAAAAACACTGAGTTGTCTTTCCGTCAAACTTATTCAAACAAAGCAGTAGTTATTCTTTTAAACCCAAGTGAGTCTGTGAAACATGACACAGAACTATATTTCTTTTGTACACCAATATTTGTGGTAATATTAACAGTATTTTGACTCATGTGGAATATTTTCTCTCTAGTTCATCACATGACATCTTGGCAATTTGTAAAACAAATCTTGATCTTTCCATATTTTCCTATGACTTTATTGTACCTGGTTACCTTTCTATCAATCGCAAGGATACGTCTTTTCGTACGAGTGGCATCTTTGTCCATGACAATCTGCTTATAGCTTGCAAAATCTCTCTTGAAAACTCAGATGGCGCATTTGTTTATGTCTATCTCTTCTACAGTCAACCAGTTATCTTTTCTTCTTGTATCGTTCTCTTTTCATACATTCCTGCAGTCTAACCAACCCCATTTTAGAAAATATATTGGCATACCCCATCTGCAAGTATCTTTTTCTTTTGGTGACTTCAACGTCCACCACACTGACTGGTTAACTTTCTTTAGAACTACTAGTTTTTCTGGTATCAACACTTACAATTTATATATGCCATATCTCAGTCATTAACTCAATTATTCGAATCCCAAACTCTTTTTTCTGATCCTGACAATCAGGAAAATTCCCTATTTGATCTATTCCTTTTATCAAATCTAGAGACATCTGTCTCATTACCTCTTCCCAGGACCCAATTATTCATAGGAAATTATCTTCCTATCACTATGGATACTGGGACAGCTTTGCGTTCTACACCGTCATATGCCACTCAAATACATCTTTAATCTTGATACAGAGGAATGTGCTAAGGAAATTTCTTCTTGGCTTCAGGTTGACGTGTAACGACACTTGAGCCCATTATTTTCATCTTCTTCATCTTTAGCATACTAGCTGTTGAGAACAGACAACTTCTTACCAGAGCCGGCAATGACAAAAAATCATCGAGGAGGCTATACCAGTTCCATGAACATCTATCTGGTCACTCAATGATCTCGAGACTTCTGGCACATCTATAGGAGTTTTTTAAATAAGGGTAAGTCTTGTAACCCACCCCCACCACCATTCTTCAATGAACCTGAGGTCTCAGCTAAAAATAGTCCAGAACTTTTTGCTAAGCTGTTCAGCAGTAACTACACTGTCAATGATTCTGGACACATATTGCATGACTCTCCACCTAGGACTGATACTAACCTGACACATTTCAATATAAAAACCAAAATGATTGAAAATGTTATTGCTAATCTTGATCTATTGAAGTTACTGGCCCTGAGGAAACTCCTGTATTTGTACTATAAAAGTGTTTTCCAGAACTCCCTTTGATTCTCTGCAGATTGTTTAAGTGTATTGTTGAACCCTGTTTTCCTTCTTGTATTCACCATCTGTTGTCCAAGTATTAAAAAATTATGGAGAGCGATCTGATCCTCGTAATTACTGTTCTATCTGGCTTCTTTCATTCATAAGTAAGGTTTTCCAATCATAGATTAACATGTGTTTCTTGTCACTTGCTCAATTACTGATGCTTCCGATAAATCCAGAGTGATTGCACTTGACATCTCTAAGGCATTCGACAAGGGGTGGTATGCTAGACTTATCCATAAGATAAAATTATATGGTATCTCTGGTGAAGTTTTGAATATCATTAAATCTTTTTTCTTAGGTAGAGAAATTAAGGTGGTTCTCGAAGGCCACTATTACTCTGCAAATTCTGATGCTCCTCAAGGTTCTGCTCTGGGACCTGCTCCTTTTAAAGAATTTCATTAATGAATTGCCTGACAATATTCTTTGTAAGATTGCTATATATGCGGATATTACTTTTTACTCATCTTTAGAGAAGAAAAATAATGCGTTTGATAAGGTTGGAATGATCTGAAAGATGGTCTTCGCACTGTTGTTGAATTGGGTGAGAAATGGTTGGTATTATTTAATGCTTCAAAAACGAAACTTCTTTCCATAAAATCATTAGGGAACTGCTCCTTCCATCATACTTATGAATGGTAGTGAGCTCACTGAATCGACGTAGATTCAATTGTTAGGCCTTACGTTCTCAAATAACTTTTGTTAGAACTCTTACATTGAATCCATTGCAAAATCTGCTGCCAAGAAGGCTGGATCTCTATTCCAGGTGTGGCATATATATAGCCCGAGTATTTCCATGGACAGTGTTTTGATGATTTGAATGAATTAACTCCATCATTTAAGACTTTCTCAAGAACCACAAATTTTTCATCCTAGTTACTCATCCTTGAATGGTACAGATCCCTAAATTTCACAAACATTTCTATCCATCAAGCTTCTTATTATGTCCTGTTCGCTTGTCAAACTCTCTACCTTCTGATTGCTTTACTGACAATTATTATCTCCAACCCTTTAAAACTAATGTTAACTAGTAGCTCAGTTTGTATAAGACCTGCTTTATCTTCATTTCTTATTTTAGCTTTCTGCCTAGTAGTGGCTTTTAGCCTTGCTGAAAGCAACTGATTTAAAAAAATAAACTGACCTAAAATTTATTTTTTAGTTATATACTATATTGGTACAAATGTTTGAGTAAATAGAGCATACCGGAGAAAGCTGCTATCATTTCAAAAATAAATTTACGAGTAAAAATAAAATACTATTATAGAAAAAAACACAGTATTTAAAATATTCTAATTTCGTATATCAAAATAAAATGTTAATTCTTATTTCCTTATTTCACTAAATGTCAATAAATTGAGATATACCAAAAATCTCTTAACCTTTGTTTCACCACAAGGATAAAAAAAAAAAAAAAAAAAAAACATACTTAAATTTTACTTTAATTTAACAAAGAATATCAACAGAAAAGCGAGAAAAAAGACTATAAAAGCTCTGTATCTTGCTGTGAAAGGACAAAACTCAATATTTATTTTTAATTCCTCATTTAAAGGTTCTTCAAAAGTTAACACTTTTATTATGATTAATTTATTAATTACATTATTATATAAAATTTTATATTAAAACAATGTAAGAAATTTTGACCCTGGGTCGCATTTTTGAAGAAAAAAAAATTAAAACTAATCATTCCACTACAAAATATGAGTCATAAAATCATTAAATGAAGTTAAACAAATCTTTGAAAATGAGATTTTTCAGCTAAAAGTAGAAAGACTATATAAAATTGTGGATATCATAAACATTGCGAAGCAGATTTAAGATAAAAAAATCAAAATGTATAAAACAATTTAGGGCAAAAATTTTAGGCTAATAATAGAAGATGTATTATAAAAACAGAACAAAAATCTTATACTGCAAACCCTTTTGATAGAATGAAAATCAATCTTCATGTAAAATCTCACTAGGTCACCAAGATTAACGAAATAAAAATTTTTTTTTTTTGCGTAATAAGTGTCAAATTCTACCATTACTCAATTTCTGAATAAAATTCAAATCAGTAACCATAAAATTTGCACTCTATATTTTGAAATTTCTCTCTATTTAATGCCTTTATTAGAAAATCATAAGAAAAGCAACAAACTCCATTTTTTTTTATAATAAGTCAAGATAAATGAAAAACGTATAATTAAATAAAAACCTATATTCTTTTAATGCACCCTCTAATCAACGTAAATTTCAAAATACTTAATAGATACCTTAGGCATTTATTAGAGGATTTATACCATTAATATTTGAGCTGAAAAAACTTCTCATAAACATAAATTTTGGTTTCTATTTATAATTTTTTCATGTCTGAAATCCCACACAGACTGACACAGAAAACATACTTAAACAGGGTAAAATAAAGTCAATTCTTTATAGCTAATATGGAATATATACCTTGACACAGTAGCAGGAGATGCATTATCAATATTATGTGGCTCAAAAATAATCTTGCAACATGTTGCCATGGGAATACGGTCACCATTTGCTAACGTCAATGTTTTATTGTCATCAAGTACAGAATTAAGGTTTTCAATCCATATAGTATCAACAGGGCCATCCAAAACAATCCATATATGTTCTCCCTTTTAATAAAGTATCAAAGGATGCAAAATACGTGTTTTATCCATTTTTGAGTTTACCCAGCCAAATAAATCAATAAACTCAGGGATTACACTATAGAAGGGGAAATAAATTTGAAACCAGCAATAAATTTTGTTCAAAAATTATGTAGAAATGATAATCACAAACAAGTAACCTAAAATAGCAAGTGGTATTAAGTAACCACAATAGTAAGTGGTGTCAAGTAACCACAATAGCAAGTGGTATCAAGTAACCAAAATAGCAAGTGGTATCACTCTTATAATTTAGAGGTTATAAGTAGAAAGGGTAATCTGAAGAAAATCAAGAAATATGATTCTTTATGATTTCTTTATAGAAGCAAACTTTATTGATTTTCAAAAAATTATATTTTCAGCTCTTGGACCAAAAAATTTATAGAATAGACATTCAGAGTCATGTAACAATAAAACAATTTAAAAAATCAAATAAATAACTTTGTAAATAGTATTACCTAAAATATAAGTATATAAACATATAGAAGTATAAATGAAACATATATTCACTTTTCACTTACACTGTTGATGAAAAATTTTAAGTGAGAAGGTATTTTCAAAAAAACAGTTTACTAGATTTCATGGACATCTGCATAATGGTAAACCACATAGTTTGTGCTAATTTTTTAATGTTTTCTATTTTAAATAAAGAAACATTTATTCCCTCTCCAGTAACTGACTTTTCTACTTTTGGTTTAAAGTAATTAGAAAAAAACATCAACGGCACTTATTTTGGAAAACTTGTACAAAATTTGACAGCATTATCGTTGCACATTATCATAGTTCACTATTTGTTTTTGTGAAAATCTTTTTAAGTTAATATTTTAAGTTTTTAATGTTTTTGAGACCTAGACATTGTCGCTAGCTAATTAAAAAACAGAAGATGGTTGAACTGATGTTTCTTCATAATTTGGAAAACAAAAAAGTTCTTGGTCAAATGAAAACTTTTTGTAAATATTTTTTTTTAAGCAATAAAGTCATTATCAGAGAAATCATCAAAAGAAATATATTTTCCGATATTTTAATAAGTGAGTTTTTGCACACTATTTTAGGAACATGTGGAATTAAAAACATAGCTAGGTTTTTTCTTAGGATAAAAGCAGGTTGTGTCTTTTACAACACTTGCCTGCCTCAATATCTTTTACATGAAACAATACTAAGTTTAATTTCAAGATTATTCTTGTTTTTTTCTCTTTTTTCAGGAGTATTATATTTTTATTTCAGAAGAGGGAGTAGAAAATCTTAAAAAATTATTCCAAAGTATCTTTACCCTCACAGTCAAACAAGATGGAGTAGTATAATGGCGTCTTGGAGTTTTGAAGATTTATCGAACTAGAAATGAATTATCCTTGATTATCTTATTAATCAGTGATTAAAATTATTATTATTTTATTTTTTATTACTATTTTTTTTTCTTGGTTTGCTGCTGCACTTGTTTCGCATGTTGTCGGTT
>JAUZNK010045415.1:4388-16589 GCA_035046665.1 Euphysa ruthae | reverse complement strand
TTTACATTTGTAAATCGTAGATATATGACAACGCGCCTGCGCGTAAATTTACATTTTTTATCTCAATATAAAGTTATAATAAAGCGTCTCCAATATGGATAATTTATGCGTCCGGATTATGTCCGAAATTTGCATAAGTAGAATTCCTGTTGAAAAAAACAATATTTGTTTTTGGTTTCTAAAACAGCATATATCTGAAAATTTTCCAGAAAAAAATAATTTGGAGATAAATAAATTACGATACACTATCTGACTTTTACCAAAAATTCACAAAAACTACTTACTTTATTCATTTCCAGAGGATATTTCATTAATAATTCTTTTTCAACTGATGCAAATGCACATTTATCTTTTTACTTATTTGATATTAAAAACAGTTTTTAGCTATAATATATGGAACTTATATGGATACAGCCATTAAGTTTAAAAGAACCATAAGTTCAGGTTTAGGCCAATTTTAATTTTGAATCTCAAAATTTTATTCAGTATTTAAAAAATATTTGTGATCGATCTTCTTTGTGTTATCAGTTAGTGATGAAATGTTTGCCAGAACCTTTGCATAAAAAAACCGAGGTTTAGTAGTACAGTAAAATTGTTGTTCACTAACACGTAATGAAAATCTTATAAGACATCTAAAATTCCGTAATTCCTTGAATAAATTTTAAGAAACTAACTTAGAAGCAATGAATGACATATCAATTTATGTATTAATAAAGTTTAGAAAATTCGTTGGATCGTCCTCATTGACGAAGATATGGTCAGCTAAGCTGAAGGTAGTTAGCCGTTTCGTCTTCTGAATCGTCTCCCGAAGATGCGTACAGGTAAAGGTTCGTGTAATCGGACGGATCGGATTCTTTCTTTGTATTATTGAAATTTGATATGTTTTTTGATTGTTTTAATTCTTTTTTCCTTTCCATAAATTCTTCATAATTTGGCAATGCGTCGTCCAAAACCAACGCTTCTTTAACGATGTGCATTTTTTTTACTAAATCGTGTAACTTTTTTTGATGTTTATATCTATCATCAGATAACATCGAATAGCCTCTACTTAACGAACATCCTGAACTTATCGAAGCCGTTCGTAGGCTAATCTCATCAAAAGAATCGTCACACGAAATACCCGAATCGGCGATCGATAGGTTATCGATTTCCTCGCGGATCGTAGTCTTTTTTGTTGAAAAATATTCACAGTCACTATTAGATCTACTTCTTACGGATTCTGTTCTTCGAACATAAATTTTTTTATTGTCTGGTGACGTCACAACAAATTCATCGTTGTCTTGCTCGGTGATATTATTTGAGTGATCATCTATTGCTGTTGAGAAACTAGGGTTTGAATTACTATCATTACCTTCAAAGAAAGTATTTTCATTGTTTTGTTCTTCCTTTGTCAAAAATTTATTGGCACTTCCACCCTCTCTTAACGATTTCAAATGTCGCTTTCGAGGCAATGTATTGCTTTTATCTGTAATCTTCCATTTTAACATACCTTAAAAATCAAAATGTAAATAAATAATTTATTTGTTTCACAATTTCCTTATTATTTATGTTCTCTTTTCTAAAAGCCTTTAACTCATTCGTCATTTAATGTAGTGCTGAATATTTGAACAGAATCGGTAATTGGACTAATCATCGGATATTGTGATGGGAAGTTTTTTCGACAGATAAATAATATATTTGCTACGAAACAACTGATTATTCCTGTTTTCTTACGAGATAACTTTGGCTGATTATGGAAACACGTCGGATAAAAAATCATTTTGACGTAAAATAATATGCCTTCGTTTTCAAAAGGTATAATAAGAACTGAGATCTCTTATTAGACAAGTGTTGTTGCACTGCTAATTCACACTACCGGTATTCTGAATGCATTTTTGTACCTACATCATTTTAAACTAGGGCTACAAAATTTGATTAAACTTTTGCGAGAGTTTCTGCATAAAGTATTCATCATTATTATTTTTACACATCATTTTAAAGAAAAATTGATCAACCGAGAAATTATATTGGAATTTCATGTTTTTATTTAGAAAAGCCAGAATTGGATGTTGCTTTGAAACGAAAGGATTGCTCATTAGTTAGAACCCACGTATTGGTTAATTATGACCAAGGCGCTTCTAAATTTTCACCAATAAAAATAAGTAAATAGAAAAGCAAACAAGCCATAAAACACTTTACAATTTTATTTTTTATTTTAACGAAAATTAAAAACGATAGATTGTTGAAACTACGCCTTATTTTACTGAGCACAACTAATTGACATCTTAAAAACTTCGATCGAAAATGCCAGCAAAGTTTATAAATCTTAATCCACGTAAATTTTCCTACTGAATACCAAAGGATTACCAGGCCCGAAGATGGGAAAACATACTCGTTCCATTAACGAAGTTCTTCAGTATCTGTGGTTATGAATATAATCTAGTGTTCTTATACAATAATCAAGCATTTTATCTTTTCTAAGTATCAACTTACGGTAAAAGAACAATTAGTATGAAATTAACACTTGATAAAGTTACCTCGTTACCAAGTTGGGAATAAACTATTTGTATTCGATTTAGTTTTCAAATGCATTGCAAATATTATTAAATTTTAAATTTAGTCCTAAGTAACTTTCCTACTTTAAAAATTTATGAAAATGTTGAAGAGAAGAGGCCTTGATGACAAGATTTTATCATTTTTTTGATGAGCAGATGGCCTGATGAATTTCTTATTTGAACCTAAAGAGATATAGGAAACCTGAAGAAATATATAACTGGATGTTGAAGCTGTGAACTGTCGATTCTTATGAAATGAATGATAATTGGCGGTATTTACTTCCTTTTTAGTGTTTAGACGACTGAAGAACTAGATAATATTATTTTTCGCAACGTATAAAATATATTTGAATCTAAGTTTTGAAAACCAAAAGTTTTCAAGGCTAGAAATGATATCCAAGGCTTAAATCCCGAAAATTTTTAATTGACTATAACACAAGCTTAATAGCCTTTCATGCATATTACGTGACATTCCAGAAGTTTTTTTAAAAAGAAAAAGTCAGAGCTGAGGAGTTTCATAGATGAATACTGTTGAGTTAATGACATCAACCCGCAGAGACATTCATCGCTGAGGCAATCACCTTGGGTCAACCGCCACTGGTGTGGCAAGAACCGGTTAGAGTTAGTATTCATCTAGATCAACAGTATTCAACTAGATCTTGAACAAAGGATTCGGTAGGACAGCTCGTGTTTATGGCACTTTCTCTGACACTGGATTTTCGAACCCATCGATTTTATTACAAGCAACTGCCGGGCGAAGGCTGGTTCGATACTGGAAACTGCACCAGCTGTTATTGCCTGTTTAACATCCAAGGTTTTTGTGCGCTTCGTTTTATTGCTGCTTGCTCTTTGTAACTTCGATCTGAATGTCTTTTATTTTCACTATTCATCGATCGTGGTTGCTTCGTTTCTTGAATTCAAATGATTCCCAGTCATCAGTCAGATTATCCTTCTCAATGTAAGCATATTCTTCGAACAATTCTTTATTTTTGTTCTGTATCAATCTTGTAAATTCCATCTTAGCTTTAAAGTGCGCGCGGTAATATATTAAATGACTACAGCCTTGCGTTTTACATGTTTATTACTTATATGCTTTATTGTCTATATACCTATAGCTAAATTTACGTCTGTTTATTTAAAAAGGGGAAAAAAAATAGGATAATATCTATTCAAAGGTATACCGTACATAGTACTACTTTGATATCAAGTTATTTTCGTTATTGGGTTTTTTCATAAATAATGGGTTATTATGGCAGTAGTTTTTGACCCTAAGAGTAATCACCAGAGGTAATTGCAGTTAGAGGTCCTCACCACCAGTGGTGGTTGACCCGGGTTAATTGCCTCAAAGGTAAATGTCATTGGGGTTAATGTCGCACAAACCTGTTGTTTCAAAGCAGTTAAACGATGGCGTAAATATGGGCGCTGAAAAATTTATTGCGAAAAAAAAATCGAGCATGGCGAGCTTTGCAGCTGGAGCTTATTTGGCGTTAATGCTAAAAATTCTTTATGGTAACGAAGTTTTTTTTTGCTGACTCCGCAGATTTTCGTACCGATTTTTGAGGTGAAATTTGAGGCGAAATTCGTGCCTATTTTTCTCATATTTTGTCTCGCCTTTTCATTTCTTTGTTAATAACATTTTAACAGTAGAGAATAATTCAATCGAGACAATATTGTCTCGTCTCCCAATTTCTTTATTAATAATATTTGAACAGTAGAGAATAATACAATTTGAGACAATAGATTGTTAGTTCCCAAATCAAAATTAATTTCAATACTGTCGACAGAATTTTATTGAAACAAAAACATTCCATTCTAATGATCTTAAACATTTGTTGTTTTAATATTTAATTTCGTGCCTTTAAACATT
Organism: Euphysa ruthae; assembly: GCA_035046665.1. Taxonomy (NCBI): domain Eukaryota; kingdom Metazoa; phylum Cnidaria; class Hydrozoa; order Anthoathecata; family Corymorphidae; genus Euphysa; species Euphysa ruthae. The sequence goes on along the minus strand of JAUZNK010045415.1, from coordinate 12,188 downwards.
TGCCTTCATAAACTTTTTCCATTCGGCGTTCCATAGCCAACAACCTTATCTTGCTTTCGCAAACCTTTATATATTGATGCTAGTTGTGTTTTTTATCAGACTTTGATGAGACTAATTAATAAGAATTAGATATTCATTTAAAAATATATTCTATTGTGGTAATTTAATGGGGATCTTAGTAATTCAGTCAAATTCGCCGTCATATTTCGCTTTCGTATTACATTTAAAAATATTTTTTTATTACACAACTCTTCTAGATAGGTTAAAAGCAGCAAGATCTGTTTTAATGAAATCGATAACCGGACGAGAGTCATCTGTTGGTCAACACCTTCATTATAAGTACACCCAGAAAAGTGCATATGTTTTATGACATCACAGTTACTCTAAAACTCCATTTTTTGATGATGAAATCATCCAAATTGAAAAAAATAAAATTGACAATGTAAATTTTTACATAGATAAAAATACAGTTAGCAATACAGTTATTAACAAATACCCACCTAAAATAATGTGTGATGTCATCATAAATCAAAATGTTGCACAAACGAATCAACCTCTAACAGTTTATGAAGGTTTAAAGCCATAAAACTCTACAAGAATATTATAGAACAGATTTCAAGCGAATAAATTATAGACTTAGACGTAAGTTATCGTGTTGCTCCAAAACCATCAGGTAGAAACTACATAAACATAAAACAAAACACACAGGAGTGGCATGATTGCAGAAAAAATAAAATTACAGCAAGTCGTTTACCATATTTACTTGGACTTTTAAGGAAATAAAATTTTATTTTATATTGGGACGTTGTAAAATACGGCGCTTCAACACCATACATAAGTTATTTAGCAAATATCTAAAGAGGTCAAATGTTTGAAAATGGTGCAATTGAAAACTTTGAAAAATTCTTTCAAAAGCAAAAATTGTCGATATTTTAGTAGTCCGCTCGACATCAAATATGATTGTAGCCCAGATGGTTTGGGTCCATCAGGAATTTTATTGAGCAGCAGGTAGTGCCGGCTCAATAACAAAACTAGCTAATTTCCCTCAGTGCTATGTACAACGCCAGCTGCAAATGCAGTGTACTGATGCAGAATTTTGCATTTTACAACCTTACCACCCTGGAACAAACACTTGGAAAATTATGCATTGTTGCAAATTATTAAAGACGTTGTTGATTCGATACGTAGTGACAGTAAAATATTAGCATGGAATCATTTTGAAATTAAAGATCTGCATATTTTCCGGCAGCACATTATTGTCATGTACCTGATTTTGAAAATAAAAGTGTACCAGTAGTTAATTTTTTTGAGGAAATTGAATTTGATATGTCTTAATCAGATGGGTTTATCATTAACCAGATTATCTTAAAAAACAAAAAAAACAATGAGAAAATTGTTTGTTTCTTTGGTTGGTGTTTAAAGATAGCCAGCCTTGGATGATGATGAACTCTATCTTAACCTACTAATGAAAACTATATTAGGCTGTCATCATTAATATACGTTTCTGATCGACCGGTTGAAATAATATTTATGCAGACCGGCAGGCCGAATATTTATTTTTTTGTGAATAATTCTCACCCGCATTTATTTTTTTGGTGCCAATTTATTATTGATTTTCGATTATGAACTTTTGAATTTGGCAAATTGATCCGAAAGATCGAATCGGGCAGTGGCTCAATTTAAAGCTACCATTTTTTCGTTCTCAAGTGGATTTAAACCCATGACATTTCATTTTGCAATTCGGTAAAATAATCGTAATTAATCCTATAGAATAATATTATTACACTCTTAAATTTTTTGAGTTTAACTTTTGAATTACGCATATTTAATATAGTTATAAGATCATATAAAATCATACGTATACACCCAACTTTTGTAAAGGCGCCATTCTTGGCTTAAAAAAATATATAACTTTTATTCTTGGCCAGTTCGATTAATCTATTGTTATCGCAATATGGAAGTCCACAATTTAAATAATATAAAAGATCATCACTAGTATAGACAGAATGGGGTGATAAATTCGGTAAAACTATAGTATTTAATCCTATAAAATAATATTATAACACCCTGACCTCTTTTACTTTGAAATATAAATAAGGCAGAAAATGATTTTAAATTTTTTGAGTTTAACTTTTGAATTACGCATATTTAATACAGCTATAAGACAGAATCATAAGTATAGACCCAACTTTTCCAACGAAAAAGATAATAATAAAACAGATAAAGTCCGAAAAAGAACTGCATTGTAAGATATATCTAAGAGGTTCACGTTCAATAAGATGTAAGCATTGAAAAGAAGGAAACATTGAAATGAACACTCAAACAACAATCATCAGCAGAAACAAACTTTTGTTAAAACTTATTTATACATTAAAACTAATATTTATTTATGTCTAAATTCATGTATACAAAAGAGCGTACCGGTATCGCGCCGGCAAATATTTAAATGTAAATTTTGTTTATAAATATATGTATATCTAAAAATTATAAAGTATTTAATACAAATCCAAAGTTACGATAAAAGTTAAACCACAAACTTAATTTATACAGTCACGTTTTTGAAAGACTACTCACAAGAAACTGCTTTAAAAAGAATAAATTGTGATATAAATATTATAAAAATATTAAACTAATCGTAAAATTTTTTAAAATTTACTTTTGTCTTTGATTACGATCTTTTTACTTTTACGGAAAAATAAGAAGCAATAAAAAATAATAACAAAGCAAGAATGGTGCAATTTAATTTGAATTATACTAATTTAATTAAATACCTATATCTAATTTAAAAAAAATAATATCCCCAACGACCCACTTTGCTAACAAATATTAATGCTGTTTCATTTCTAGGAATAATCTTTTCTGTTTGTTTCATTTCTAGGAATAATCCTAATTCTGTTTATGTAGTAGAAATCAGGTTCTTTTTAAAAAAATGATAGCTCTTAAATGTAAATAAAACGCAAGCAATAAACCTGAAGAATTAGTAACATTTTCATTCATACTTTTTTTATTTTTAAGTATACGTATAAGTAAAATAATTTTTTTAATATTAAGGAATAACAGTCTGTAATGTGATATTGTGAAACAAAAATCGAAAAAATGCAATATATCAAAAGTTTTATAGGGGGAGAGGGCACAAAAGGAATTAGCGCCCCCACATATGTCACATGTGTCATATGCCTTTGATAAGATCATTATCAAAGCTGTAATTCTTTTATTACGGCATCATACATTTTGCGTTTTCTAAAGCCACAAAAACTTCAAGAATTTAGTTTAAAAATATTTTACGAGTTGGTTATAAATAAGACGTTCAAAGACCTTTTTAAAGGTCTAATGGATGTATAGTTCGTTTCAACTGTTGTGCTGCCTTTTTATGCACAGGGACACTGCCAACCCATGTAAGTTTGTGTAGAAAAATCCCGGTTTTTAAAAATTCGTTAAAAAGCATTTGGCCAATGATGGAGAAAGCGATGACAATTCAAGGTTAACCATTTGTAAATTGTAACCAGTATATTACGATCTGTCTTCTTATGACGTTTTAGCTCAGCTATTTCTCAAAAAACCTCATGTATACCTATTTCTCTGAAGGAGAATAGATTAACTATCTCACAGTTATTTGTAATTGTTAGTATACTTGGGTGTTGTTTAAACTTTTCGATAGCGGTTTGAATTGCATCATGATGAAATAAAATTAAGACTCCATTTAAGGATATTTAGGCCATCACTTATAGTATTATAGTCAAGGTTAAAAATTCTTGTAAGCTGTTTGTCAACAGAAATTATTTCATATTTTTCAACCGAAATAATTCTTTCTTCTCATGAATTAGCTCTATCCCAAAATAAAGGTTTGGAGATTTTCCAGAATGATTTTGGAGATCTGATGTCGGTAGAGACAAAGAACGACTTTTTGGTGTGCCTGCTAAGATTTACAAGAAAATTTCTTTGGGACTAATAATTTGCCCAATCGACGGAGTTGACAGATTTAATAGCTTTTTTTTTTTTTTAATTCATGATTGCTTTACGCAACTCATATTTTGTCATTTTTTTTGTGGAATTTTATTTCATCAAAAAATTTTGATTTTTAAAGAGGCATGAAGCTAAAAAATTTTTTGATTGAAAGTTTTATAACACCTGTATTGATATCGTTTGGCTGTGAGTCTTACAAAATTTTTTCACCAGGTATGTATGTATGTATGTGTGTGTAAGTGCGTTAGATAATACATAATTTACAATAAATATGCATAAACCAATGTCCTCAAAGCGATAATATTCTTTGAGTAACTGGACGAATAGAGATATTCCCTTGTTTTATTCAGATTTTCCACCTTATTAAGAAAAATTTACCATCACACCAATATTAATAAGATTTGTTATTTATTATATAAAAGATACGATGCAAACTATACATTATTTTTACTAATTCTATTTACGATAAAATCGTCAGTGCTGCTTAAAAACATAGACTATAAATAAAAACTTAAAAAAATTAAACACTGGCGAATAAAGTTAATGGGTTTACAGCAGGTGGTAGGTTGGGTGTTTTAGCTTTTTTTATAGGTTTATTATTTTCGTCACGTTTTACATGTGTTTTCATATGTGCGGAGCGACTCTTGACTTTTTGAAATACTCTAAAAGAAATATAAAGCATGTATAATAAAGTTGTAATATTAAGTAAATTTTTTGCATTTAAATAAGTTATAGCTAAACATTGGTATGGAGAGAACGCTCCAAACAATAATTATTGGCAAAAACTTGTAAAATGCCAAATAGGTAAAGAAAATCCCATATTCTTTTTCGATTTTTCATGAAAAATCAAAACCGAACTATGGCTTATGGAGATGAACTAAATATCAATTTTTGTCTTTATTGTTGATTCAGCTAGCAAAAGGAAAGATAGAAGCGCTGAGATATTGAAACTGCATTTTACACTCGAAAACAAATAATCGCATTACCTGTTGATCCTTGATGTACACTGTTATTTAAACTAGATTTACATTAACTTATTTCTAGATCTTTCTTTAATTTTCAGTGTTTTCATAATTCTGACAGAGGTGAGCAAAAAATAACTAGTTACCTTCCACAAACTTTGCATTGGAATTGAATTTGTGGACCTTCACCAGTATTAGTGACTATAACTGAAGTTGGTGTAGTCAGCTTTTTCTTTTTCGTACTATGTGAAGGCGATTCACCGGGTGTCGTTACTTTTTGTTTCGGACGGCGAGAATCAGCAGGCTTTGTAAAACTAAAGACATAACAATTTTGAATAATAAATTAACCAGAAAACTTTTAAGAAGAATAACTTTTCTAATTAGTTGATGAGAAAGTCATCTACGATTCCTATTAATCTCCTACATAAATGCAATGGTTCAATTATCACACTAAAGAAGACAAAGAAAACTTGTGAAGAAAATTTTAACAGCTTTTGGTAAATGTCTTAACTATTAACTCAAATGTTTCTTTCGGAAAAAGTGTAACGTATATTCAGAGAAAATAAAAATATTTACTGAAAATGTCAATTTATGTCACTATGTTATAAAAATTGTTACCTTCCACCATGAACTCGTATATGTCCATTCAAAGCTTGTCTTGATACAAATCTTGCACGGCATTCCGGGTAGTCGCATTCGAATACAGGCTCACGTAGTGTACTGAGGGGAGCTACTGAAGCTGTAGGCGTGGGAGGGACCTCTTCATCATCCTAAAATATGTTATACATTTCTAAATAAATTCGTTAGCAAATTTTTAAGCTTAATGTAATTTCGAAAGGAAAACCTACTATATTTCGGATCTGTCATTAAGAACTAAATTCCGTCTGAAAAAAATAAAGTTTTCAATGACCAATAAGTAAGTTCTATCCAATAAAAATTGTTTTTCTAAAAATAAATCAAGGAAAACAAAAGTATCATTACATATGAATGTACAGAAACCAAAAAAAGGTGAGTATGGTAAAAAGTTTAATATTGCACCCTGTACTGTGGTTGCTAAACAACAGAAGTTTCCTTCATAGAAGCACAACTCAACACAGGCCACAATTTTCACTTTCGCATCCACAACTACAAACTAGCGACTACTAAACACCTGGAACACCCTTTAACATTAAGCCTGTATTAAATAGAAAAAAAAAAAAAAAAAAAATTGTCATAAAAAAAATTTATTCAACATCAAAAAAAATTCTGAAAAATTTGAAATTTGTTTGACAAAAATAAAATGATATCAACTTGGACAAAATTTTATCAAATAAGTCTGAGCCTTAAAAGTTTTTCCAAAATGGAGGACATATTAAAATGGTCTGAAATGTTATTTTCTAGTATCATATCAAAAAATATTGAGAGAATCAGAACATAAGAATTTCTTGCATTAAAGTAATTGAGAGGTAAAACAAAATAAATATACCATGTAAAATAGATAGAAAAGCTTGAATAAGAAAGTCTAAAATAAAAAATATATCAAAACGATGAATTCATCAATAAAAGTGATGACTCAAAGCTAAATATAGTTAATATTCTGGCAAACTTTTTAAATTCATGAAAAAATAATCAAAATTAACCCTCAATTTGTTAATTAACTCTCTGTTAATTAAGCACCTATTTGTTAATTAACTCTCTATTTGTTAATTAACCCTCTATTTGTTAATTAACCATCAATTTGTTAATTAACTCTCTGCTTGTTAATTAACCATCTATTTGTTAATTAACTCTGTTTGTTAATTAACCCTCTATTTGTTAATTAACCATCAATTTGTTAATTAACTCTCTGTTTGTTAATTAACCATCTATTTGTTAATCAACAAAATTTACCATAAAACTCTGCTGCATTTTCTATTTGGTATTACAGAGGTGAGGTTACATTCAATTGTAATAAAATATACGTACTTGATCTGATTCCACTTCCACAATGCGAGTTCTTGCTCTAAAACTTTCTGGGTGCATTGCTTTCCAGAAGTAGTAGAATTCCACACATAAAAACAATGATTTTGTTTCAATCTAGAATAAATATAAGAACATTTATGAAGTTTTCGCTCTTCAAATTTCGCTCTGAAAAAAAAAAAAAAAATCCAGAATTTTAAAATTTTGGAAAATTCCACAAAAAAAAACTTACACCCATGATTTTATAAAGCTACCAAATATTAAAATCCTCAAAGCTAATAGATGTTTTGGGTTAAAATAAAGTTTTATGCACTTTGACTGATTTCAAAAACAATTGGTAATAAAAACTTCCAAAAATCGAAGTGGATCTGATCAGGAAAGATAAACAAAATCTGACAAAATAACTTTAATTCCATCACAATTAAAAATCTTAATATGATATCTTTTTAAATCAAAATCTTAAAAGATACATCCACTAACTTCACTTTGTATAGCAGAAAATACTTTTCCTTTTGAACGATAAGCCTGTCTAAATGTAAGCCGTTCCTTAGCAGTCCATCGTACTGAACCAGAGTAGTGGTAGTCAGCATTAGGGTCATCAGCACGTAAGATATGCCGCCTTGAAAGTAGCAAACGAACAGCTTCCTAGAACAAAAATGAGTTTGAACTTTTCTTTTCAATAACATTAAATTTCTCAACAACATTCTAATAAAAGTTCTGCAAATTAAAAGTATATCCAGGAATTTCTGTGAACATATTTGTGCGCCTAGTGGAATTTTTTCCACAGACCAAATGAAACCACAAAAGAACTGGAACAACTTCACACACCAAATGAAATGGAACAACTTCACTCACCAAATGAACTGGAACAACTTCACACACCAAATGAAATGGAACAACTTCACACACCAAAAGAACTGGAACACCTTCACACACC
>JAUZNK010045404.1:0-16592 GCA_035046665.1 Euphysa ruthae | reverse complement strand
ATATATATTCAAAGGTTTAGTTGCATTAAAATTGAGTCAGGATGATCACCTGATCAAGGAAAAAGAGCTAAGAAAGGATAAACGATCATTAAAAGTCGATATCAAAGAACAAGAGCTTTCAAATGAAGATGTTATAAAAACACTTTTGCGGGTAGGTTTCTTCTTTTTTTTATATTTAAAAGCCTCAAATTTGAAGCTGGACCATCAGTTAGCGTTAAATAATTAACTACTATGATTTTTCTTCTGAACCAATCAAATAAATAGAAAATTATAATGTTTGCAAATTTGACATGAACTTAAAGGACAATAAAAACGATTAACGACATTATTTTCCCCAGATCCAGATTCCGGAACTAAGTTGATTCTTAAAAACAGACATTTCTTGAAATCTTCCCAATGTTTTTTTATTAAACCTTAACACATTTTGAATTTTTAACAAGCTGTTAAAAAAAGCAAAGTGGTTTTGTAGTTTCAGTAAGAAGTTTATAGTTACAAGAAATTTTAAACGTTCATTTGTAATGATTTACTATCCTGCTCATGTAAAGAAAAAAAAACTTTTAAAAGATATAAAACACATGTCATGAGTTATAACATTTTTTATAAATGGATGATCCACTTTGCTTTAAAGGTATGCAAGAAGGACAGTAAAATAGTTGGTCATCTCCCTATTGTGGAAATTATAGGGGTTACAAAATTTTTACTTGGTCATGAAGTTCAAGGCAACAGCAGTTAATTCTAGATCAGTATAAGTGAATTCGTGAAATGGGTTTGAAACCATCGGACAATGACAATTAAAAAGAAAAAAAGAATTGAAAAAATTTGTAAATGGCCCAACCTTCCACCAAAAAAAAGAAAAAAATTCTGAAAGCAGTTTTATCAAATCTCGAGAAGAAATTTGTGTAAAAATTTTTTTCTTGTATTAAAGGGGTAAAAGGCTCCCAAAAATTTGAGAAAATACCACCTCTAACCATCTTCCTTTTTGGCAAATGATGTTAAAGCTAAAGCGACCTAATGATACATTTTCAAAGTTGGTTAGACATTGAAATTACTATTGTTGTGGCTGCTTTCTACCGGAAGTTTCTCAGTGTTCCACTTGGGATATGGTGTTAGGTTTCATAGGTATTTTATCATCATAAATCCAAGGTTTTAAGCCAGGAAATTTTGGAATCATGACGCAAATATTTACAATTCTGTTTCTAGAAGCCAATAGTTGCAGAACAAATTTTAATTAATATAAATAAATAAATTAAATTATAAAAATAAATAAATTCAGTAATAATCAGAAATCAGATCTATCAATTTTTGAAAGACATAAAGATCTTTAGAGTACTTGCTTCATAATTGCTTGAATTAGTCGATGAATAAATCAAGTTAAAATGAAAAATGTTTTTTTCTTTGGAAATATTTCAGCTAAAATGTTTTGTGAGCGCTATTTTGAGATATTTTGTGCTACAAACTCATTCCAAGAAATTAAAAGAGTAACTAATCAACATGCTTCAATTGATAAAGTAATCATAAAAAAAATATATGTGTTAAAAAAGAACAACCTTGATAATAATATTAAACCTTAAATATTAATCTGATCTAGTGTAAACTTTGTGTTTTTATCTGATTCCTAGCAAAGCCAATAGAGCTTTGTTAAATTACACATGCTTGTTCACCAGTCTGTAATATTGTTTCTCAGTATGTCTCATTTGTTTTTTCTAAAATTTTAGATGAAATTGTAAGATCAGCGGCCATTTTAGATTTTTGTAAAAGTTGTTTTTTGCTTCTGGACTTGATTATGCCTAATTGCGATCATTTTAGACGTAAAAGCAAAAGGATTTAAACTCGTTTTTTGACTTTTTTTGAAATCTGGAAAGCTAAATGACTTATTTTTTACACACTATGGCCATCTGTTGGAAATTCTTGTTTGCCAGGCCTAGCCAAACTTTTCAAATTTTGTTAAAAAAAACTACGTTTTTCAAGAAACATCTTTTTTATTCTGTTGAAATTTTGTTTTGTGTTTGAAAATACATTTCATGGTTACTTTCGCTTTTTGGCTATTTTAAAAATGTTGCCGGGCCCTATCTGTAATATCCGAAACAGAATTTACCTACAGAAGTTATATACCTTTTAATTTTTAAGGTATTAAAAGAAGCTGTCACTTAAGGGCTAACACCAAACTATGTCTTTTGTAACCCTAATAATACTGTAATATGATAATATTTTCTCAGAGATTTTTAAAAGTAAACAATGGAATTTAAAATCTATTTAAGAAAATTTAACTTTTTTGTCTTATGAATTCTCATGTGGCAAGCGTTCTTTATGAAACAGAAAATTTCTCACTTAAACCTGATTTTATGTAATGAGAATATTTCTCAAATTAGAAAAACGCTTATAAAGACAGACCAAGTTGGTAAAAAAAATCTAAGAACTGCCTTTACATAAGATATTCCTAAAGCAATTTTTTTTCAAAGAATTTAATAGAAGAAAATCGGATAATATTGTTTCGTATGTGAGTAAATATGATGATTCAGTGTTTGCTTTGTTTTGCTACACATGAACTAATGCAAATGTTCTAAATTATAATTTTTTTTACTCATAGACTAAAGACAAAGAAGTGACCCGATTACGTAATGATTTTGAAAGACAAGCAAAAGGTAAATCTTCATCACAATATATAAAATGAAAAATACAAATGAAATGAAAATACAAGAAGAATTTTCATAAAAGCAATCTAGCTCTATGAATAGTTACAATAAGTTTCTTTAAGGTCTTGTGCACTTTTTATTTGACCGAAGGTCCTCGAAATTGAAATTTGTCTATTCTTATGTTACCAGTTTTGTCAGTATTAGTTTGTTATTTTTTTTTATGATTTTTTATGTTGGCAGATATCAGTAAACCAAAATTTTACCTAACGTTGTAGTTAAAATAAAGTTGCCATAATAACTTATTATACTTACCCTGTGAATTTAATGAAAACAAGCTCTGAAAAAAGACCAAGTTTAGGCTAGCAGAACCATCTTGAGTGACTATGTAGGCTGGCAAATTTTTAATTTCATAAGATTTTTAAAAATATTTGCAGGCTAAAATTACCAGAAAACAGTTATGCTATTGGACTGGAACAAAGTTTTAACTGCCACAAATTCAAAGTTTAACTGAGTTCTGAAGTTAGCCAAAGATTGGATCTTAGAGAGCCATAGTTTATATAATTTTTGTTAACATTTCTCAATGTAATCAAGATTTGGACCGCATTTATGAAGAGTTGAGACTCGCTTTTTTATCTATATGAATCATTAGTTGAATGTAGAAATTTCATTTTCTAAATCATTTAATTTTCATTTTCTCTGAATTGGCGCATCAGTGAATCCATGAGTTTTCCTTTCTCCACAGGAAAATTTCTTTAATTTTGAAATATCTTGCATGAGTGAAAACAAATAAGAAACTCATAACCTGTCTGCAATCATTATGTTGAAAAAATTCTGCTATGTTTGTGCACTGTGTGCAACAATTTAAAATAAAAAAAATTAAGAGTAAGAATTAAAGCGAAAACCAAACTTTAAGAAACAAAACCAAAATTTAAATAAAAATTACTATTACCAAAAATGTTGGCACCAACTATAAAAAATATTAGCAACATTTTGGAGTAAAATTTTATACATCAGATAACATTTTTCATAAATACGATGTATGCTATATTTTGTTGTGAGTTCATAATTCTAATAGATTTTTATATTTTTTATGTGTAGAAATTCTTTGGAAAGATTTTTTTATAAAAAAACAAATTTGTTTGGCAATGAATTAAACTAACCTGTCAGTTGGCAATACTGGTAATACATTTTTAACAACAGCTTAATTCATTAGCTAAAAAAATTCAATATGGCCTCCAGTCAGTCGCAAGGTGGAATTTGATTAGTTTTTTGTAATAGGGATATGAAAGAATATTGAATGTTTAAAACTTCAAGAAAGAAAGTCAGTAAAATTTTAGGACTATATATCAATTAAGCTTGGTATTGCTGTGTGCCAACCTTGATTTTAAGGGCTGTACAATATCTAAAACAGAAAGACATCCAATGGTCAAATTTACAAAGTATGAAATGCATAAAAATTTTATTTAAATGTATCTATCTATCAGGCTTGAAAAGGTTAAGAAGAAAATAATCGATAATTTTTGTGCATTAGAAAAATTCTAAAATTTGATGGTTTAGACTTGCCAAAAGTTTTTTATTTTAAAAATAATTATTTATTATTATTTATAGTTTATTAAAAATAACATTAAATAAGTCCAAACACCAGTTTTCTTCAGAATCACTTACATTATTCAGCCATAAAAGAATAATATTAGAAATAAATATTAAAATACTTTCTTTCCAAGTAAAGTTTAATTCAAATATCCTTTTCCCTTGAAATTTATTCTATGATGGTAAGAAAAATGGTTTTTTTTTTTTCAAATTAGTAAAGCTTAATGTATTTAAGTTAATATTTTTTCATTTGTTTATTTATTTTTCATTTGGTCGTAAATAAATATATATAACCTTTTAGCACTAATCCAAACCAACAAAATATTTTTGGTTTTTTGGTTTTTCTAAAATTAGGGTATAACAGTCTATAAATAAATTAATCTATAAATTAATGACAAATGCTGCAGGAACACACTGAACAGTCCCGTTTAGAAAGTGATTTTTTAAAACAAGACAACGACTCACACTGTTTTATACCGTTTGGAACACAGTTAGTTCCATGCATGGATGTTGTCGCTGGGGGAGTTTTAAAATTTGTACGTTTCTCAAAGAATAAAGCAGATCATTCATTTCAAATTTTTCCCACATTAACCCTAGACTCTATCTATTAACAGACTTGTACATTTCAATCATTTGAAAATGGAGATGTTTTTTTATTCATACTGAAAGTGTTTGCAAGGGTCAGTAGTTCATCAAAGCTCAATATAAAGTTTTGATTTAACAATATTCTTATTAAATATATGAACACTATTGGGGGCAATCATTGCTCCTTAAAACAATATTTGAATGGATTAGGATTAGGTGCCATAGAATTAAAACAAAACCATTGTTCTAATCGAGGTAGAGAGTTGGTGCTTTTAAAATTTAATTCTTTAACGGGTTATCATGTTCAATTTTAAATATCTGTGTGTTCAAATATTTTTTTTTTTGACTTGATAATTGGGTCTAACTTTTTTTATAAAGTTTTTTTTTCATTTTTATTGACAACTATAATATTGGAAGAATTAATTAATTTCTCAATTATGTTTTTTATGCATTTGTTTTTGTCTTCTAGAAATTGAAGGTAAATATGAGAAGAAAATGAGAACGTTGCGTGATGAGCTAGAACTACGAAGAAAAACAGAAATACATGAAATAGAGGAACGAAAAAACAGTCAGATAAACTCGTTGATGAAAAACCATGAGAAAGCCTTCAGTGATATCAAAAATTACTATAATGATATCACACTCAACAACCTCGCACTCATTAACTCCCTCAAGGTATGAATTTGAGGATATCTAGACTGTTGTTTTGAATTTTTCACTTAAAAAAAAAAAATATTCATAATGGTTACCAAATTTTTTTTTGCTGATATCAAATATAAGAAAGGGCTTTCAAATGAGTCCAAGATGGATTTTGAATTCTCAGTTGTTCGGTTTTATTGTTCTGCAAAAGTGCATAGTGTTCTAGTGTTGCTATTCAAGTTTCTGAAGGAGAATGGTCTGCTAATTAAAAGAAATTTAATATATATATATTAATATTTTGACAATGATGTGCTTTCTGAGTTTTTTATGCTTTTCTGAAAATTTTTTTTGATGCGAAGGCTAATGTCTAGTGACCAGGATTTTCCTTAACGTGTTACGTATTTACTGCAAAGGTTGCGTTAAAAAATTTTAACGATGATGAGCTAACCCTTAATGTAAAAATAACTAGAATAAAAGTTTTTCTTAAAATGGCTGGTCTGTGATAACAAAATACAGAAAAGCTTACTGAGAGCATTTATAGTTAATAATTTATTAATAACAACTGGTTATAAAATCACAGTTAATATATATACATTATATAGTTAATATCACTATACCAACAATTTCAAACATTGAAATAATTTTCCTTGACCAATACCTTGGAAAATTACAGTTTTTATGGTAAATTCATGTCAGGTTATCAAAGTCATTATTCCAAATAATTTTCCTTGACCAATACCTTGGAAAATTACAGTTTTTATGGTAAATTCATGTCAGGTTATCAAAGTCATTATTCCATGTCTTCATGATTTTCTTTTTGGTGCAGTTATTTACAGAGAGGTTTTGATTCTGTGTTATTAACTTGAAGGACTTCCAAAAACTTTCCAAAGTCCTTGGATACAATAGTGCACATTATTTGAAAATGAGTGTGAATGTAAAGAAAGTTCTTTTGGAATTCTAGTAACCTAATTGCAGAGTTTCACATGGATAAATTGTAAACACCCTAATATTTTTTTTTTAACCTTATGCCTGGATTACTTTTGTGATTAGAAATAATAATAGTATATGGAAATTTTATCAAAAATTAAAAGATTTTACAAAAACTGTTTTAGGCTAAAATTTGGTTTCTTTCCTGGGCTCTTTGTAATATTCTAACAAATGGTATTTAGGTTAGTTAGCATCCTTAAAATATTCAAACATAGTGTTAAAGAACATTATTTAGCCAATCAATTTTTGAGATAGTTGTTCTCTCCAATGCAACACACAATTTTTAATTAGTTGAATAGCTTTTTTCTTCCTTTGTGAAGTAATCTCTTCATTTGTTGAGATCACAATGTAAACTAGGCTTAGGCTTTTCTTAGCTATCCTTTCTTTTGTAGGGTTTCATGATTTATGCGTCTGATAAAAATTTATACTAGCATATGCTGTGTTATAACAAATAAAATTTCTAACTTTCTAATTTGACTCCTTTCTGCATTAAGAAATAGAAGTAGGTTTTTAATATTTTTTTATTTAAACTTTTTCAGGCCTTTAATGCTGAAATCTCTCTTAAAATTAAAAGTTCAGATTTTAGGAATTTGTTCGATTTTGAAAAAATAGACAGGTACTTTGTTTTTATCGTTCAAGCCCCTCAGTGATATTTTTCATGTGTATTTTCTGTGTACATTGATTTGAATACACAAAAAATTATATAATCTAAACCCTGTGTGGAAAAAATAATTCCATTAGAGTATGATAAAGAGTTTTGTTAAAGGAGTTGTTAATGGTGAACATTTTAAATTTTTTTTTAGGAGCAAGTTGAAGAAATGCGAAAGAAAGAAGAACGTCTTGAAAAAAATATGAATGAAGTTTCGGCTGAAAACCGTAAACTCATCGAACCTCTGCAGAAAGCCAAAGATGAAGTTTCAGACCTTCAGAAACACGTGAATTAGAACTTTATTAGCCAGCAGAACTTTTTTTGCAACCAGAGGTTTCAGCTCATAGAAATTTTTTTTGGTCTAAGAGACTCTGTTTGGTTGGAAAAAAAGTTCTTTCTAGTAATTAAATATTTTCCACTAGTATATAAATATAATATATAAATTTTCAAAGCTTTATTTTGTTTAAAGGTTTTTTTTTTTTTGTTTTATGATGGTCTTTGCATCTTCAAACCAAAATTGATTTGTATTAAAATTACAATTTTTTCGCGTCAAAATTTTTTGAAAAAAGCATGTGAAGTACTTAAATGTTAAAAAAAGAAACAAAAAAAGCTTCATTTTCCAATTTTAAGTTTTCTTAGTTCACAGAGCCAAAAAGTTTTTTTCTCTTACTTTTGTAGAATTTTTGCTGAGTGTCATAGCAATCCTTCTTCCTTTTGAGATTATCGAAATTCTGTGTCAGCTTTTCATTTTGCTTTTACAATGCTATCGTAAACCAATCACACTAAAAATCTAAAAAGAAAATCTGAAAATCCGATTGAGGTATTCCAGAAAATATTACGCTAATATTTTTTGCAATGAACATCCATTTCTTTCCCATAAAAGGAAGCATTTTGGGTTTTTCTGGAGACAAGCTGCTCCATTTTTTTCAAAATTTATTAAATTGGGAAATATCTTTATTGTTTTGGATAAATTATTTTACTTCCCTGAAATGCTCAAAAGTGATAATTTTTAGACTCACTTTTATTTTTATCAGCTCAAAGAGCCAGGTTTTCCTGGAATTTTATGTGCAAATAAGGTAATTTTTGGCCCACTTTTAGGATGCTTGAAACAACAAGGTGATTTTGTTTTTTCCTTTTTGTAGATTAACTATAGCAAATTAACATGCTTTGATAATAAATTAACAAGACTGACTGTAAACTAACAAGCAGCTTGGAATTAACTAAGTTCAATAATATGTTAAGGAGATTCAACAGTTAAAAAGATTAAAGTAATTTTGGTTAACAATTAATTAAAGTAACAAGGAAAGTAAATTAACAAAATTCAATAGTAAATTAACATGCTTTAAAAGGTTTTTATTCATTTCAGCTTTCAAACTATGAAAAAGACAAAGCTTCCCTTCAGGTATTATATTTTTTGTAAGCATTAAGCTGAAACTTTTGTAGAAAAAATGATAATGAGCTGGCCATCAGCTGCAATAGTTTTTTAGAAGAAAAATAGCGCTACCGTACAAGTAGCATACAAGTAGGTCCACCTATATCACGTTAAATTACAGCGTTCAAATTGACACAGCCTTGGAGTGTCAAGGAAAAATATTTCCTTTTGAGAATGTCAGTCATAATTTAAAAACTTCTGCATTAATGGATTTAGCTGCAAAAATCTCCTTGAAAAAAAAAATTTTAGATTCAGTTTAACAGTCAACTCAGATCAGCCTAACTTTGCACAATTTTTATATAAATAATGTGCTTCATTAGTTTTGATTCTGTTTTAAGATAAATTATGTTTCAACATTTGTTGATGGGTTTATTTTTTTAGAGTGGCAAGGCTCGACTCCGTGTTCAAGAAGAAGAATTGAGGAAGCTACAATGGGAGCATGAAGTGTTGCTGCAGCGATTTGAACTGACGCAGAAAGAAAGGGATGAACTTTATACAAAGTTTGTGAAAGCAATTCATGAAGTTCAACAGAAAGGAAACTTTAAAAATCTGCTACTAGAAAAGAAACTGGGTTCTCTAGCTGATACGCTGGAGAAAAAGGTGACAAAAATATTTCTATTTAAAAAAAAGTGACATAATAGTAATGACAAGATCCTGCTCACATAAGCATAATGGACTGAAATCAGACAAAAAAAAAATCAGAAAAAAAAAGACAGCATTCTTAAGGGTGTTGGTAAAATAGTAAAATAAGATAAAGCGAGTAAATTTTGTACAAAATAAAAAAAATACAATTTTTATTAAGGTAACCAATTTAATGTAAATAAGATGAATGAGTCACTATTACACTAAGGTATTCAGATATAATACGCTCTTTCCTTTTATTGAGTCACTAAAAAGGGCATTTGAATAAGCTGTGAGTTTATTCATGGATTTTTACCAAATATTAAGTATATTTTTTTTTGTAAACGGCTGGGCAAATCAACCATCAGATTTCTTACAAAAAAATATTTTAAAATTATGAGAAAAATAATATAAAATTTATAATAAAATAAGCGTAAATTTTTTTTTTAAAAAGACGCTGCAGTAAACAAACTTGTTTGTTTTTTAGTTCATAGTTAAGCTTGCCTCAACGTATTACCAAACATTATTATTAAAACACAGAAACAACAAGGAGGAAATTTATCTGATAGAATAAATAGCTTAAGGCTAAATAAATAAATGATAGCTCCCTTATTTCTTTGGTTTTTAAGGAACTGGCTACATTTACAAACAATTCTAAGGTGAAATATACATTAAAAATGAAAGATAAAAGAAAACAATTACATGTAGAATGATAGTAATAACAGAAAGTTGATATTATGTTACATGAAATTTTTTTATACATAAGGAGGGACCATAAAATTGGCTTAATCTTCTTTATTTTTGGATTTCAGACAAAACCATCAGAGTGTTATGATTTTATGCATGTCAGTTTCTCCATTTCTGTTGTAACACTTCTTCTCAGTAGCCATTTTTATGTATTTTCTGAAATACTTTGTGAATTCCTTTTTTCTCAAGAATAGAAAAATAACGATTTTAAATATTTGGTAATGGATCCGAATATGCCCAAATAATAAAGCTGAATTTTTCCAAAAAATTCTTGGTAGCCTAAAATCTGGTCAACATGGAACAAAAATAGGTTTTTCCTACTTTTCTGCAAGTCTGTTCATTTGATTTTCCTAAAATTTTTTGCATGTAGCTAGAGGGTCATAAGAGGGATTTTTTGTCTAATAAGGCCAATTTTTATTTACTTTATGACTAAAATATGGCCCAAAAAAAACAACAAATGTCTTATTTTTTTGTTTTTTCTCAAAAATTTATGCTCTGATTATACAGAAATTTTAGTTTATTAAGAAAAGGTATTTTTGATATATCGGGTATATTGGTAGCTTTCATGTAGTGTAGGCATGCCCAGAAAAGCCCAAATATCAGCATTTTTAAACTTTTTTCTAAAAGTTAAGCTTCAAATATTAAAGTTTTGGGGAGCAAAAGTCATAATTTTTTGATTTTTTTAATAAAGCTGCTCTCCAAATATTCTAAAATATTATGTCAGGAAATATTATTTCTGATATGTTGGGCGTGTTAGAAATTTTGAAATTTTTTTCGGGTGGTGTAGGCATACCCAAAAAAAACTTTAAAAAATTAGTTTTTCATTCAAATTTTTAAAGAATTCTAGTAAGCTGAAGTTTTTTGACACCTTTAAGTTGCCTGTGTCCAGTCAATTTTTTCCAATAGAAATTAAACAAGCTTTCTTATCTTATTTTTTGTTTAGATCTTGCATGAATTTAGAATATCTTTACGAGCATTTTTTGACCTCGTCAGAATCTTTTGATAATATGTATAATTAATCCCAAAAACAGTCTTTTTTTTGCCTAAAAGCAACATTTTCACTACCTATTTTTTAAATTTTACTTAAAGCTAGAGAAGCATAAAAGTATTTAACCCAATTTGGGATCTATTTGCTATTTTTTTCTTAACCCTTACAATCTGAAAACTGTTTATGAATAATTCCTCCGTGTTTTCATTTGAGCCAATTTTAAGTGGAATATGGTTCTTAAGCATTGACAAAATTCATACCAAAAATAAATTTTCCTGAATTACTATGCTTTTCTAAAATCATGATTTTAATTCTCGTTTGTTTAGTTTAACAGTTTAATTATTAACGCAGTATTTACACTCTTATCAGTAAAAAAACGGTATCTACTAATTGCACTCAAATTATACTAATGATAATTCTAGTAAGCTCTGAAAATGGAATATCTTGATTTATTTGAACAGTATGACAATAAGACGCTCTCTGGGTTTTTTTTTTTTCTATTAATGGGGTTTCTCATATTTAACCAAGAGAAGATGATTTTGAAGAGAATCTTAAGCTACAATAGAATACTCGTTCTGCTGTTCTTTTTTTTCAAAATAAGAAAATTTATGCTAGGACTTCTTTTATATGATAGAAAAAATGGTAAGAAGTAGATTTCTTTCCTATGGAAGAATTCTCTTTTTCACTATAACTTCTGGTTTTCAGTTTGATATACCAGAAACTCAAGTATAATTTTTTTTAATTCTCGTTTTACATGAAATATTTTTAATTTGAATGATAGACCCTAGAAATAAGACTATTGACTAGAATTTTGATTTTTTTTTTTTTTTCTTTCTTTTTTTTTTATTACTGTTTTAGTCGATATATAGAATGAATGCTAATACAAAGGCAATTAAATTACTGAACTATGACTTAATCTCAGCATATTTAAGCAGCTTTATTAAATATAGTTCTTAGTGCATTGCTTCTGTTGTGTGTACCTTGCATGTTCAAATCTATGCAAATCTCCACTGAAGAGGGAAGACTTTTCAAGACACATAAAAACTGTCTTCTTGTGTTTAAAAATTTTCTGAAGTTTCTTTTTTATTTGAGTTTATATATTTATTTCCCATGATATATATTAGCATCTAATGGAAAAGAGTGTTTATTGCAGTATCTATGTTACCACAGAGCTATATAATATAACATTTTGAGCATTTTATCCCAATAAATCTCACAAGGAGCGGTCTATTGTTGTTGCCGTTGTTATTTTATGGAAGGAGACTTGAAAATAATACTTTTATTATGGTTTATTAATTTTACGGAGGTTGATATTTTTGATATTTGATGTGGTTTTATATAATCGTTATTTGAATTTTTTCAGTCACTATTTCAATATCATTGTTGTTAAAGTTTTGTTGTGAGTTGTATAATTTGATTAAGGACAAGTATTTTATTTTTTTATGGCAATATGATTTATTAAGTTATTTCTTTTGACGTCTTACTGTATTTATATATGAAATTTAAATAATCTGTCATGTTGAGAGGTTATTTTTTTTTTTAAGAAATCATGACTGAGTTAGTGATATATTTTCTAATTTATCCACCAAAAATGATACTACCACTATTTTACCAATTTCTTTTTTATATTTTCATTTAATTATTTCCCATAATGGGGGGAGATCATTGAAACTCAAACTTATTAAGAGATCACCCATGTTTAAATCGTGGTGAACTTCCTGGCAACGGTGTAACATTAAAACAATGTACTGAATCACAAACATATCACAATTGGATAAGAGACTTATAATTTGGTGTGACATCAAATTCCTTTATTGCTGCATTTTTTATAAAAGGCCAAATAATATTTTATATTCTAATGTTAAATTCTACTGGTTTGGTTTAAAGCTAATTTTATGTTTTATGATTTAATGTAATTTGTTTAAAATTTATTTTAGCTCTCTATCTTTTCCAAGCATTTCTGCTACTTTTTTTGTATAATTTTGTATAAACCGATTTTTAATTTTTGATTTTATTACACCATGGTGATATTTTCTGAAAGCAAGTGGTAATCGATCAATACAGAACTAACACTAATATGTTGATTACTTTGTAGGAGGCTCAATTGAACGAAGTGCTGTCAGCTTCTAATCTTGATCCAACTGCTCTTACTGTGGTTACGAAAAAGCTAGAGGTGAGTGGGCTGCTTTGTTAGACTAGTGAATAAAAAAATGGTTTTCTAAACTACTTTAATTAATGCAGTTTTTTGTTTTTCAATTCAATTATTTGATTGGCAAGCATCTATGATGAATTCAGAAGCCAAAATTTTTATTGCAATAGTATTCGAATCGAAGATCCAAGATTCTAATGAGTCCAATAAGTTTACTCAAGTCAAGTTTATATTTTATAATCGTGTATATCAGCATTGAAAAGATTCGTTTTATTAAGTGATTTCTGAAATCTTACCATAAAGATTTTTGTGAAACAGTGTATGAAGTGATGTGGAAAGGAAATGTTAAGTATATAATTTATAAAGAGTTCAATCACCAACATGTTTAATTTCAGATTTTAAGGACTCAGTTTGCCAATATTGGACCCTCATGGACCCAAAAATTTCCAGAAGAGTAATGCCACTCTTTTTTTCAGTATGTTTAGAGTGATATAAATAATAAGTGAAGACAAATGAATAAACATGAATTTCGTGTTATCTCAGCCATTCTTTTGTGAAATGATTTAAAATTGAACAAAATAAATCTATGAAAATGCAAAATTATCTGAAGTACAATAGCAAGTCATCCAGGGTTTGCTTGTCTCGAATTCAATCTTTGTTGTCGTTCTTATGCATGCATTTAAGAGCTATCTATTATCTGAAAGATTGATATTTTTATTCTGTAGCATTGCTTTTTTTTTTATTCAAATAAAGGTAAGAAGCATTTATTATGTTTATATGAACCGCATTTTTTGAAAATTTCTTATTTGATTACGAGGGAATCTGGTAAGTATTTTTAATTTTCCAATACACTTTGGATAACTCTGTTTTCATATTCTTTGGTATTGCAGGTTTTTTTGTGGTTTGCCAATCTTAATTTGAAAGTTGTTCTGCAAATTCCAACATAGAATTTTTGGTTCTCTGGTGTGGCGGCTAAACGTATAGAGGCCTTATAGACTATATACATATATAACATATATAGTGTATAGAGACTACATATATTTTTTGATAAGCAGTTTTGGTATAACGAACAATTGTGTTTTTTGTGACAGTTGTAAGCTGGATTAAGCATCAAAATCTAATCTAATTTAAAAGTATTTAAGTTGTTGATGTAGCTTTTTTTTTAATAAGTCCTGCAAGAGCTTATTAAAATGCTACTCATACACTAAGTGGGTGATACCTGGATTAGAACCTATAATTTTATGGTTGAGAGTCACATGCTCTACCGACTGAGCTATCCGTGTATATTTTTTACTCAAAACTCTTTACTATAAATATATAAGTTAGTTATTATGAGTTCTTTTCACAGGTTTCTGTTCAGTTCTGATTTCATTAATGCACGCCAGTTCAGTATCACTTTTGAGGAGTCAATATAACTGGCTTATTTCCTGCCGTGCATGTTTCATTTATCAATTTCCAGCTCTTGGCGTGTTTGACTCTCACATCAGCGTCCTCTACTATTGCAATGAGCGCCTCAAGCTCTTTTTCTAATGCGTTATCATTAGCTATTTTCAGATTTTCTTTTTCTTTTTTCAAACTTAATTTGTTTTTATTTAAGGAATCTTGCTGTTGAATCTACATTCAAGAGAATTAATTCATCAGCAACCTCTTTTTACTAATTGAAGCTTCATCTACGTTTAGTTCAGTACATAACGTGTCGTACCTATTCCTGATTGTGACAGAATAGAGTTCTTGAAGATTATTGTCTGTTTGTAGGATAGACCATTCAAGTGTCTTTTGTCTCGGTGGTGATTTTGTTAACCTTAATGTAAATTTGACTTTGGCAGTTAGGATACGATTATCTAATCCCATGCTTGAAAATCAATTGTAAGGTTCACCATTGACAGATTTTCTCCATTTTCAGTTAACCAAAATGTAATCTATTTGAGGCTTAAAAACGTTCCTGTCTATAAGGTATGTCTACAACTTATTCGGTGGGTTCTGAAATATTGTGTTTGGGATGACGAAATCTGTTTCCTCTGCTAGCTCGAGAAGACACTCCCAATTTTTGTTTGTTTATTGATGATAAGTGCCGATATGGGCATTGAAATCTCTTATAATAAAGGTAACATACGTATAGGAACTTCGTTGATCACATTTGTAAGATTTTTGTAGTGCTCTTTGTAATTTTCACCATAGCATTTAGTGTTATGCCATTAAAGTTGTATTCAATGAAAAGTTGGAAGTGTTAGGGAAAAGATTTTTCAAAAAAAAATTATAATTTACTCAATGGAGGTTCTTAATTGAAAAGACTTTTATCTTAGGATAAGCTCTTTCTCAAACAAATACGGCATAATTCTATTGGTAAATTTAGCTATAAATTGATTTTGAAAAGTCAAAATAAAGTTATTCTAGTTTTTAAATAATTTTAAATCAAATAAGTATAATATTTTAAAGAAATAACTATTTAATCGTATATTTTATAGTATTTCAGTATTGTTATGTATAAAGTAATAGTATTTTCTGCTAAAAATAAACATTGTAAAAATTAATATAATAACTGAAATTGACATCTTTATTAAGTAATGATTATTTAATTGTAGAGATTAAAGTGACTAATTCTCGAGGGAGGGGGATCATTTTTTTAAAGTTTAGAAAAAAAGCGTAAGAAATTGCTGCAACTATTGCAGTATTTTAGCTCACCACCGACTTCCCTTGCTGGCCCATGTTTTTTCCTCTCTCTCTCTCTCTCTCTCATAACATATTAGAAATGATGGTAGAATATTGGAGCACTTTGGACAAAAATAAATGATATTTATTATTTTTAGGATGTGTTGGACTCAAAGAATGACGCAATCAAGGATTTACAGTATGAATTAGCCCGTGTTTGCAAGGTAAGAATTACACATTGAATACAAGCCAATATATTATGGTAAGACTTGCGGAAGCTAGTTCATAACTTCTAAAAAAGATAATAAACTTTTTTTTAAATTTGCGTGGAAGGTGGGAACTGCATATATTTAACAACGGGCTTATAGTTCTTGCTTTTCATTTTTTAAATTTTGTTGGAATCTATAAGTATCTACGACTATTTTAAATTATTTCTGTATTCGTTTATAACTATGCTATTGTTCAGTGGTAAATAAATTGGATTGAACAACCATACAGCTGCATGAAACAATTCATTTGCTAGATTTTTTTTTCCTGTCAAATCAGTCTGAAAAATTTTCTTATCATAAACATCTGCAAATAAAAATAATTAATTTGCATAATTGAATATAATAACATTTCTCCTTAATCTCCATATTAATCGCTAACTTGGTTTGTCTTGATCATACTTGCTATGGATTGATCACACGCACTAATAGTCGATAGTTATAGTGACAGTTGTTATATTTAACGTGTGGAACCAACAAATTGCCAAAAAAATATTTCCAGATGGGCCCACGTGGCTGGTCTTGGAGTACTTAGAACGCCCATTTGCGCCTACGAAATTCGCTCAACCAAACAACCCACCCAATTCGAGCTAACGTTTCATTACGCCATGAGTTTTGCTCAGAAACTCAGAGATAGCATGGAAATAAATTTCCGCC
>JAUZNK010045403.1:5726-33459 GCA_035046665.1 Euphysa ruthae | reverse complement strand
CCAATTTGAGCTAGCGTTGCATTACGCAATGAATTTTGCTCAGAAACTCAGAGATAACATGGAAATAAATTTCCACCTGAGGTGGGAGTCGTAACCTTTCGCTTTCACATGTTGTTTATGTGTTCAGAAACCAGTAGTACTGCTTCACGCGATTTTGTAACAGTTTACCGAAATTTAACTTTTTGAGATAAAAAAAAAGCTGGGAAAACAAAGGCGGAGAATCACTACTGTATTTTTAATAAAACTGTAAAAATAAGTAACAAATGCTTTATTTGTAGCTTTCAAGGTAATAACCCCTAACCTTATCCCTAAAAAGTGCATCTGTATTGAAAATTCAGTGTTGTATATGTTCAGGGGTTAAATATTTTGCAAAAAATGTCCATTTTTCAATAAAAAAATTACATCAGGGATAGAAAGCGCAAATCAGATTTAACATAAAATGACGGCTTGAAATTTTATCACGCTCGCTTTACATAAGCATAATTCCGTGCATGGCAGGTCGGATGTTACACATTTACAATGCTGAATTGCTTGATATCAAAATTTTTTAACTATATCCTGACCGTTAAATCTAAACATAACTTCGTTTCCAATAAGTTTTTTCAAATTTTCACGATAAGCTGACAAGTCTTTCCAATGGATGTTTTACGTTTAAGAATGTAGTTATGTTGAAACATGTTTATGTCATTTTTTCAATTTTTTAACGTTAGCTTTGATAGCACCAACTTGGGTTAAACCAAATGTCGGAGATTCTTTAAATAATTTAGATGTGTTCATTAGGCAGTGATAATACATACATTAAATTTTTATACAATTTGTTGTACCTGCTTTATAAACCGGGAAATAAATTATACTTTCCTTTTTCAACTAATTTAAAATCTCATTAGCATTTGTTTTTACATTTTGAAAAACAGCTTTGATGTGTGTCACTCTTCTTCCACAATAGAAGGAATTCGACATCTACTGATTGAATTGTTATATATTAGTTAGAATATTTTGTGAGGGTAGCATTGGTAGCTTGTTTAATGTATTTCCCACCAGTACTGGCAGATTCATTAATTTGTTCCGTAAAGCTAACAGTGATAGGTTTTTTTATAACGTTCTTATGATTAGCTTCGTCTGAATACAAATAGTTACACAAAATAAATATAATAAATATGCTTATTAGAATTTTTGCAATCATTTTGGTAAACTTCTTCATTCTCTATCAAAAATATAGACTAATGATTGTATGTCATAGCTTTAAAATGTTCTGGAAATTTATATTTAAAATATGGCTCCACATGACTGTTTAATCATATTCTTCTATTTAAGTTTAATACTGAATGCCTATTGAAAAAACTATTCTAAAAAGCAACCTTGTATAAAAAAAAAAAATTATCTATATTTAAAAAGTCACTTTTACATATCAAGAAAAGTTAAATTGTTAATTTTACCTTTTTCGATAGCATCAATTTCTTGCAGGTGTTAATATTACTTTTTTCTTTAAAATTTAGTGAAAATTTGTGTTAAAAATCTCCCTTATCTAATTTTTGGAAGAGCAAATGAAAAATGCATTTTAAATGTAAGAAAAAGTATTTATATTTGTGCCAGACGGTAACAAAGAATATGTAGTTCTCGACACTACTTTTTTTCTGTACAGAGTCTCAAGCATCTTTGCATGCATATCGGCTATTTTTTTATTTAAACGTCGCTCACGCATTTCAATGCAATATTTAAGCATTTCGACTATTTCATTTACTATGTAATTTTCCCGTTGGAGATACAGTATTAATACTTAGTCAATGGTCAAAACCACCTTAACGTTGCTTAGCTATTGATTTTTGTGGAAAAAATTTATTTTTGCTACTCAAAAGTGCTTATCGTACTCAAAAGAATCAACTTGTAATGTTTTATTAACATTCATAAAAAAATTTTGATAGTTTTCGTGGTTGAAGGGTCTATATTTTATTTACGTGTATTAAACCTAAATTTCGTAACTTATACATTTTACCGGATTACTTTTTTGGATCACCTACATAGAATGTACAAAATAAATTAAGCGGCATTTTTCAAACCCCTCCTTTCCCTCATGACAGATCAAACGAATGAAGTCATTTAAACCGGAGGTGTATGATTGACATTCATTAAGAATGAACCCAAATGAATGAGAAATTACTGTTTTGGAGTATGCAATTTTACGCGCATTGTCACAAGTAGCAATGTCACACAGAATAAAATGATGATTAGTGAAACCTGTGTATCCAAAATTTTAACTTTAAAAGTAAAAATGGCAGTATCCATGTGATTATAAGTTTATTCCAAAAATATGGTCAACAATAATAAATACAAAAGCAGGGATTAAATAAATAGTATAGTTTTAAAAAATTCAGATTTAACAATTTCCTAAATTTATGTAAGATTCCATTAATTTTCGATATTTTGGTTTTAAAGTGGCTACTGTAGTATTAAAAAAAGTTCCTTCCATGGAATTTTTGTTATCATCACCTGTTAATGTATTACCTGTTATAAAATAAAAAACAAAACTTAATAATTGACTAAAACCTAGTCCGCACGTGAAACGCAATTTAAAGGTGTAGGTGTTTGACAGTTTTCCAACTTATTACATTTTTTTATGTTGATGTTTTCTATTAAGTGAGTTGTTCAGCTTGATAGCATAAGGTATCTAGAAGTTATACACTAAAACCATCCATATTCCGAGTTATCCACACTATTTTGGCTTTATATGTCTCAAATGATCACTTTCGCTCAATTTTCTCAAAAAAAAAAGCTTATAGTTAGATGAATCACTTGTGAAAATTTCAGAGTATTAAAGTTATTCCTTATTAATGTAAGCAGTGATGTTTCATAGTGCTGTGGTGTGCTTAAAATGACAAACAAAGAAAAACACATATTACCTGAAAACAATGTAAACATTAAAATCCTCCTTTTAAATAGCTTTCACCACCTTCATCCTGAAGTTCATGATAGTGTAGACCATTTTTAAAGGCTTTCAGTCTCTTTCTATTATTCTTAACCGGTTCCGAGTTCTTTTTGTTTGAGTTTTCGATAATTTTGCTGCTGGTTTGGTAAAACAAACACCGCCATCTAATCCACGCGCTTGAAACACCTTTAAAATCCCATAACACCATTCATTGAAATGAAGAGTGGTACTATTTACTGACAACTCTAAAATTGATCTCTGAACAAAAATTATTTTCAGACATCACATCTAAATCAAGTTATATAGGGACTCGTTGGCATTCTGAGTGTCACCATGGACACATTTGCGCAGCAACTCAGCAGAAAGTTCTTTAAATATTTTCAACGCAAAAAATACGGACGTGAAAAGATTAAAAAAGCAAACTTCTTTTACTTTTTGGGTTTTACAAGCAGTTAAACTGGTGTTAAAACCAGGTTAAGGATGTTGCTAAGTAAAATTTGGTACACAATGCTGTAAAAAAGACCGTATAACAGAAAATCTATACGTTTTTAAAAAGATATATTTATTACAGTGCGATAAATTTGGCGTGTATAGGCTGTCATTGCGAAAAATCTATTTTTTTTAGCAAAAGTCATTTTCAGTATTAAATAATAAGTACCTTAATACTAGCAATGTGATTATCCCATAACAAGGTTTTCATTAATTAATACACCTAGAAATTTAGTTTATTTTACTCTTTCGGTTGCTACATTACACATTTCAAGTTTAGGTAAATCTTCAGATATTTTATCTTTCTTTTGCCTAAAGTGACTTGAGAAGTGAGTTGAGAACTTAGTTTTATGCATGTTTAATACCACTAAGCCAATTGGTTGAGTCTTTTAAACTGTGTTTCATTGATTCAAAAAGTCCACTAATGTTTGGGCTAGATGTGAAAACATATATGTCGTCTGCAAACATTATAAATTGTACATTTTGGGACGCAAAGCAAAGGTTATTTAAATATACTACAAACAGAAGTGGTCCGAGAATTAAACCTTGTGGAATACCACAAACAATTTCAAGTTATTTAAAGCTAGCACAGTTATTGTTAATAATGCATTGTTTTCTTTTACTTAAATAACTTTTAAACCAACTCAAATAAATGCCAGAAACACCATAATGTTCTAACTTGCTTAAAAGTATTCTGTGATCAACAGCTTTTGAAAGATCTATAAAAATTACTAAAGTTATTTCATTGTTTTCGAAAGGCATGGTAATTTTATAACTAAGTTCTAAAAACATGTTCAGTAGAGCTGTTAACTGAAAGCCAAACCGTTTTGTAAAGTAAATTATTTGTAAATAAAAAAAACAACATATGAGTTACAATATTTATTGAGCGACGTTTCGGGAGACAAACTTCTTCGACGGTCTGCACAATTTGTTTACACTCGATATCGAGCCTACTCAAACCTATGTAATCTCTAGGACTGATCATTGTAACTAGCCTGATGTTGGGATCAGTTTGTCTCCCGAAACGTCGCTGAATAAATATTGTAACTCATGACATGTTTTAATTTTTCTAGTTGACAAATACCAATATTTTAAATTATTTGTGTTTAAATAATCTGTTATGCATAATTAAAAAAAAAAAAATGGTAACAATGATATTGGCTTAAAATTACTATTCACAGATATCACTTGTTTTAAAAATAGTATTAATTTTTGCAATCTTTTACGAGTCAGGAAAAATTCCCTTCTCAAATGAAGAGCTTTATATAGGGACTGTTTTATTTTGCTGAATACGTCTAAAAACGTGTTACCGTTTATGTCGTCAATACCTTTTGCTATATTACGTTTAAGAGATTTTATTGAAGCTCAATTAGGGAAATATTTTA
Source organism: Euphysa ruthae (assembly GCA_035046665.1). Classification (NCBI taxonomy): domain Eukaryota; kingdom Metazoa; phylum Cnidaria; class Hydrozoa; order Anthoathecata; family Corymorphidae; genus Euphysa; species Euphysa ruthae. The sequence continues at coordinate 28,662 of JAUZNK010045403.1, read as the reverse complement.
ATACTGATTTTCGGAGGTTACTGTTGGACGGTAGTTGTAAAAAAAAAAGAATTAAACTGTTTTGCTACATCACCAGTGTTAGTGACTACACCGTTTTTTGAGTAAACGATATTAGGGAAATTATTGGTATCGTCTTTATTACATTGTGGAGGTTCGCAATCTTTGTGATGGTGCCTAAACACCTTTAAATTAGTGAAAACCCCGCAACAAATTGTGTTGCCACACGTATATGAAACGAAACCATTACTATCTGTACTATTTGCTTTATTATTCCATTCTTAAAAGAGAGAACACCAATCATTTAGATCAAATATGTGGAAGGATCAATGAAAATAACTTTAAAAAATTAAGTCAATTCATATTTAATTTTAGTCCTACAACCATATTATTATACACTTCCATCTCCATGAATACACAATTAGGCAACCTCTTTATTACCACCTCTCAGGCATGAGTGATACAAAATGATAGTTGATGCTAAAATTTAATAACATGTGGTTAGGCAAAAATGGCTCTAGTGTATATAGGCTTAATAGCAATAAAATCACCATTCGATGTAGCTATGTAATAGTATAAAGGTCCTATATTTAACCATATGATAGCATAATGGTTCTTCTTTCTCCTGTTCTTTAGCTTTTCGTTTTGCTGAAACGAATGCACAAATTAAATATATTGTAAAAATAACACCATTTTTATCGACCACTCCTGGCTCGATGAATCTGGAAATATTCGAGAAGAATTGTTTTGGGTTTATGGTTTACACTGAGCAAAAAGGGTAGCCACAAATTAACAATAGAATTTAATCGTGCTCTGGTGATAAAAGGATTGCAGGTACTTGTGAAAACTTTGCAAATCATTTTCTTGTGTTATGCAGAAAGGGTTGAGAAATATGAAATCATGGTCATATTATATGAGACTTTTATCAAATTTTAGCGCAAATGCACATTTGACTCATTGTGTAAAAGTAATTTTCTTGACCAAAATCGCAAAAATGAGAAAAAACTCAAACAATACGGACTTGTCACTTTCATCCCTTAGATCCAGCAGAGAATTTTTTTTTTTAGTTTCTAAGGCTATTAACCAAAAAGAAATCCTAAAGGTTAGTGTACCAAGGGCGGTGTATCCATATTTTTAACTGCTTGTGGTTTTTTTTTCAGTTATTAACGTGTCCTAATGGCATATATGTCTCTTATTATTTTGTTCATGATTGTTGTTGTGACTTTCAACTTCCAACTGGATACTTTACACTTAGGGGCGGAACCCATAATACTATACAAATTTTCTCCAAGATTCATCATGCCATCATGCCGTTCAAAGAAAATATTAAAGAAAGCTACGTGTTTTTGGCTGTTATAAAAGGAGAGCTGCCAATTATGTTCAAATTCTGAAAGATTTTCTTGTATCTTCTGAGGTTTATAAGAATATCAATAAAGCAGTAGGTAAGCCTTTAAACTCAGTATCTTTTCTGTCTGTTTCAGCTTTTCCAAGTGTGCCCACAAACTGTCATCCTTAATTTCTATCCTCATCTTGGGTTGTTATTTTGGATGTTATTGAGTATTCCTTAACTAACTGGAGGTGGCATTAAGGGTTGTATGCAATTCTTGTTGGCCAGGTGTGCAAATTTTTTGATAGCAGAGATCTTTTGGTTTTCAACTTTTTTTTTTTTTTTTTTTTGAAATTTTTAAAAACACATACTTTTATGTTCACATATGAAACTCACAACACCAATGATATCATCAAAGTTGGTTCTATACTAAATAAGTAAAAATCTTTGTTTTTTAATTAATTTTAATTATGCTAATATTATATAGTAATAAAATTCGGTCACGGTTTTTTAGTGCACGAAAAAGACCTGATATTTTTCATTAAGCCGTGATAAATTATCCAAGAACGGGAAAAGTTTCTAAAAATACACCTTAAAAATTTTTTTTAAACAATTACCATATTTTCGAATAATATAAGTCGATTTTAGGTCTAAAACGATGTAATAATTTTCAGTTAAATCATTTCTATTACAGTGCCCATTTATTTTATATCACTTTTTTATTTTTCCATGTTCAGCGAACCTTATAAAATATGTATCTGGCGGTAATCTTTCAGGTTAACGAGAATCTTTTAGCTTGTTTGTCGGCAAATCAATCCCGAAATGCTTTGCACGTAAAATCGCAAAATCTTTTTATAGACACGCAACGGAGTGATATTAAACAAGAAAGATATGCTTAATAATAAATCACATCGTTGTTTTGCAATTTGGGACTTTGTTTCTCATACTTTTCTTTTTCTTTGTATTAAAACTTTTTTATTGCCTTTATCTTATTCTAGATATATTACGACCTTTAGTTTATTAATTTTAGAAATACATTGTTAACTCTAGTTATTTAGATATTCAACAGAATTTTAAGCTTTAGACCAGCTCTGTTAAATGGTAAAAGCGGCCTGCTGATGATTTTGAAATTTTTTCTTTTCATTTGAGTTACAATTAAAATTTCTTCCAAAACAAATGGAATGCTAACTTAGCATTAATAGCTTTTGAAAATTTTTTTGCTGATATCATCTGAAAAAATTGAGTTTAGTCCAGTTCTTGTGAAATACAATAGAGCGAATCTTTTGCAAGAACACCAACAAATATTGCCTGGCAAAAGGGACTAAATTTCATTTATCACAATTTTTATGGCATATTTTCAACAATTTAAGGAGGATTCCTATTGACGCAAAAACATCAATCATTGGAATCACTGAAAGTTAGGTTAGCTGTGCTAAACATAGCAGTGAAATTGAAATTTGTAATATTAATACGAAATATTAAGGAAAAACAGATCTAAATTTGGGGGAGGAGCTGTTTGTAACATCAGAGATTAAGCTCATTGATAGTTCATAAAGACATTAAACATTTCTTTATCCTAGGGGACTAAAATGGTATATTGGCCTATTCAAATAATTTAAAAGGATTAAGACTTATATAGACAAGGAACTATTCAACTGGGTTAGAAAAGATGATCTTTGAAATATTAGGAGAGAAACTTCAAAATTAACTCACAGAAAGTGTAAACAGGCGTAATTAATGAATTGAAATTGAATAAATCATCAGGTTTTGGATTACATATCATTCTGCGTGGATGTGCACCTGTTGTATTACGAAAATCACTCTTTTATTTAAAAGGGGAATTAAAACTAAGACAAAAAACTACAGGCTAAAGTTTTCGCTGACAATTTTTGCCAAAAGTTTAAAAAAAGGTATCGATGACCAAACCAGGGAATTCCATCAAGAAGGGGATGTTTATAAATTTTAATCAGGATTTCGTTAAGGCTATTTCACTAATGAGTGTTTATCAAATTTTAAAAAAAATTTTGAAAAGGGATATCGCATTGGAATAATTCTTACCGATCACTAAAAATCCTTTCACCCACCTTAGAACACACCACCCTGCTAGAGAATTTGAAGTACATGCGCTATTCATTCTTTTCAAATTCTTTCTCTCAAATGGAAGTAAATTTATCGATTAGCATTGGTAATTTGATTCATAAAAAGATGATAGATCAAGTAAAAAAGATCAAGTAAAGTTTGATTAACTCAGGGCTGATTATAAATCTTTGCAGTACGATTAAGTCTCATAAAAGGTCATAGATTAAGTAAAGTTTGATTAACTCAGGGCTGATTATAAATCTTTGCAGTACGATTAAGTCTCATAAAAGGTCATAGATCAAGTAAAAAAGATCAAGTAAAGTTTGATTAACTCAGGTCAGATTATAAATATTTGCAGTAAGATTTAGTCTGAATGCATTGCAGTGCATCAATTTGAATCTGAAACAGTTAAAAACTATTTCTAAGTTTTAGAAGCAAATTAGGAAAACCTAACTGCGTAGTTTTGAAATACGCAAAATACGCAAAAAAAGTTGTACGAAATTCCTTTAGTAAATCTTTACAATAAAATGTTGTCAGATTACGCTAAAATCTTTATGATTTAAATCTATGCTTCTTCTTGATGAGTTAATAGTGTTTTCATTTATGCTTATTCTCGATGAGTTAATAGTGTGTGCTTTCTTTGATTGTTTTAACAAATCAAAATAACAGTTTGTTTAAAATTTAAGTTAGTGTTTGAAAAAAATCACTTTCCATAAAAAATCGTCATTGGCAAAATTCATACATCGCTCTTGAGTTTTTTGATTCTTGCTTATAGGGAAAAAAAACATATTGTTAGCTTAAATTGTAATCAAATATTATAAAACACGTCAATCCTGCCTCATAAACTTCATTTGTCGTTGTAATTTAGATATGGATATGAACCAAAATAAAACTATATCTTAATGTTCGAAGAGTGAGTGTATTAACTGGCTTTGTGGAATAAGACAAACTGTGTCTGGAACTTTATATGGGCCACAATCAATGATAAAAAGTTTTATGTGATGTGGTGATTATGAAAAGCAAAGCATATAGAAAATCATGCTATCGCATTTTCAGCTTTGATTATATTTTATATAAACAAATTCTTCTTTAATATACTATTAGCTTATTAAAACATAAAAGTTAAGTCAGCAAATATGAAATAGAAGGGTGGTAAATAAAAATTTCTTCTGCAGATTCCAGTGACTTATATTTTAAAAGAGATGCTCCAACAACGATCAAAGATCTTCAAAAAAAGTTGCGGAAAAAGAAAATAGAGAAAAACAAGTCTAAATTGCTTTAATGCAGTCAAATACAAGACCTCATCCACTGGAGATATAAATACACGGTAAAAACAACTGGACCATTAGATGATCATGAATATTGCAAAAACCAGCTTTTCAACAAAAAAAATCATTTGATGGAGAGAAATATAATGAAACAAAAAGTTATATAAACAACCAATCTGTAAGTAGTGTCATAATACAAACAAACAGAACGAAACGAAATACATCTCTTATAAATCACATTGTAACACGAAACAAGTTAGACATAGTTGCAGAGAAAACGTATACTGTTTGTCATGAACTTAGTGAGGCAGACAAGATTGTACACTCCAGACTTAACAGAGTGTTTGGGTGTAGTGAAAAAATTGTGAAATTGGATATTAGTTTTTCTAATGTACGAAAACCACGTGGGAGAAATTATATTAATACACTACTCCAGAATTCAAATGATTGGTATAAACATATAAAGTTACAGGCAGTGGTTTATTATCGGTCCTTGGATTTTATGGTAAAAAGAAAAATGATGACGTTTGGAAAGAAGTCAAAGAACTGAATCTGACATCAGTTTTATAAAAAAATATTGGACGTCATGAGTATGAGGCTGAAGCGATATATCATTTTATAACTGTATCAAAGGCGTTTGTTGAAAGATGTGGGTATTTAAATCATCCTTCTGATAATCGGTATGGTGCAAGCCCAGACATGAGGTTCTGGTATTTTCCTTGAAGTTAAAACTAGAGCAGAAAATTCTATGGGGCCACTTTTATCTCTAGAAAAGTTACTATAATATTTTTTTTCAGTGCCAGTTAAAGATTTTATGCACAGATGTATCATTTACTGGTTTACAACCTTATCGCAACGATACATTATTGAACATATTTCTATTTACAATAATACTAAAACATTTTCATGGCTAAACAACCAGGTGAATGAATTACAGAGATTGTATTATTTATCAATTACGAGAAGATTTACATAAAAATATTACTTCAAAACGACTTCTATTTTTCTTTTGGACCAATTGATGGCATCATCAATTTAACAATTTGACATAAAATTTGCCAATTTGACGACAAATTGACCGTTTTCATTTTTCTGTTGAAATTATTGAAGCATAAAACTGAAGCACAAAACCATTTGACCGTTAAAAATATAAATCTGTAATATTAGCTATAAATGTATACTTTCAAAGAGACATGTCATGTGTAAAAGCTTTCCTGCATCTCTATAAACTCGTTACCAAACTCCCGCGTATTAATTTTGCTAAGTATTCACATGCGGGAGTTTGGTGACGATGTTAGGTAGATGAAGCGTATGGAACTTGAAAATAATATCTCAGGAGACATTATTAGTCACAAATTGCACGTTTCTGTCATCAAAAAAAGTTTTTTTAACCACATTCAAACTTTTAGGCCCCTTTTTCATTTCTCGGTTAAAGGTTCTGTCAAATGTAATATACTCTAATAAAGTTCTCAGGTTTTTTTCCCAAACCAAATCCAACTGTCTTGTAACTAATGTGGATTTTGAAGCTTTTTTGGCAATTCTGAGTTTTTTTCTGTGAATTCTTGATTTAAACCTGATCTTTTGGGCAGCCAAACTTAACTTTTGGGTATCTGTCCTTCAGCGAAAGCAAAGAGGAAACAGAAGGACGAACTCCAGAATTTTTTGCCACTTTTCCATTAAAATTAAACAAAAATATAGGTCAAATGTACTTATGTTGAGAAAACCGGGGCGGCAAAACCGACTGATTATCAAAATTACACCCTTCGTAGGCGTTTTCGTGAAAAAAGTAGGTTATCAGGTTTTTTAAATCTCCAGGAAAGCCCCTAGCAGCAAATGTAAGCAAATCGATATTATTGAGTTAGAGCTATACCCAACTATATTTTTAGCACAAATTTTGGAAATTTCAATTTCTTTGGAGCTGAAAATTTGGAGGAGGTTAGAACATAAAGTTAAGAAACGATTAATTTAAAAAAAAATCAAATTACAAAAAAATTTCATTTTAACTTATTTTAGGTGTTATCTACCACCTTGAAATCAAAGTAATGTTTTATTTTCGTTTTGAGTGATTGGATTTGGTTACTAGTCTTTAAAAGTGACAGAGTATGAACCTAATCTTCAATCTTCAAACTTTTGATTCCTAAAAATTAATAAAAGGTATAAGAATGTGCGAAATTCAATTTCCTGTCATTCACTAAAGACCTATATTCTAATGACTCAACATAAAAGTTATCGGATAACGCATCAAAAACACACTTGGGGCATTCTGATTAAATCTGCTCAATGTAAAATTATTATTTTTTGAGTCATTCCAATTTTAAAAATAATTTCTCAATTTTAAACTTTAACATTAGATCGGTTCATAAAAACTTTGAGACATTTAAGACCTTCTATAACTCTATCAATAATAATTTCAATATGTCTTACAGAAACATGGGAAGATTCCCAGTCTCCATTGTGTAACAACTCTCTATTTAGTCTACCAGGTTATAATCTAGTCACCCAACCACGTTCTCACAAAAGAGGAGGTGGTACAGCAATTTACATTCAAAATTCCATTTCTTTCAAAGTAAAAAAGAGTCAATGTCTTTTATCAGAAACAATTGAATGTTTAACCATTGAGGTTTCCAACTCCAGAGATAAAAATATTGCTGTATCTTTTCTATACCATGGTCCGAATGGTCGCATTCTTACGTTTATTAAATCTATTAAGAAAATATTTCTTAATGCGACAAGAGATTACAAAAATATTATAGCAGGAGATTTTAACATTGATGCTCTTAATTATGATAGATTTACAAGTATTAAAGCTATTCATAAACCTACTCGAGTAGCAAAAAGCTCTTACTCGACTACCGACAACATTTTTACTAGCACACTGTTAAATGAAATCTTTCTTTTGGGTATTTCTAAAACAAATACATCTGAGCATTTTCCAAAATTTTTAGCAATTCGTAATATCTTTAATAAACCTAAAATTCCGATTAAAACTTTATAAGAAATATAAATAAAAAATACTTGGACTCTTTTAAAAAGACTCTTAACGAAACTTTGTGGAATGATATCTTTAACTCGAATAATACTATCATAGCATTTTCATTTTTCTCCGAGAAAATTCAAATCATTTTTAATGATACATGTGCTCTATCTGAAATTACACTTAAACCCAAAGAAATACTAAACCCTTGGATAACGAATGGTATAAAAAAATCCTCAAAATGAAAGCAAAAACTTTATAACAAGTTTTTGAAATCCCGTTTAATCATTGATCAAAATAACTATGAAAAGTTTAAAAAAATCTTTTCCAAAAATTTTTTTAAAAATCCAAAGTTAATTGCTACTCAAAGCTACTAAACAAACGCAAGCGTAATGCTAAAATAACTTAGCAAATTGTTGATGAAATAACTAGGCGTAAAAAAGTCTTTAATGACGCTCTTCTCAATACAATAAAACACAATGGAACTACCCTTTATGATAAACAGAAAATGTGCAGAGAATTTAATAAGTATTTTGTTAAGGTTGGTCCCAAATTAGCTATAAACATTCCTGTAAATAAAAGTTTTAAAGAATTTCTGAATGATCAAATTGACTCAGTTCTACTCCAGAGCTTAATGAAGCAAATACTGCTCTTAATACTAATAAAGCTGCTGGTTATGACGATTTAAATAGTAACGTTATCTTACATATTAGCATCAGAAAACCTTTATATTTCATTGTAAATTTATCTCTAAAAAAAGGAACATACCCTGATAATTTGAAAGTCTCTAAAATAAACCCTATTTTTAAAAAGGGTGACCCAGTATTGCTCTCTAACTACAGGCCTATTTTATTAATTCCGGTTATTTCAAAAATCTTTGAACGAGTTATGTATAACAGACTTTATTCTTACTTTACTTCTAATAAACTCCTTTATAAGAGACAATTTGGTCTCAAAAACACTGTTCTACTGAACACGCTATCCTTGAACTCGTTGATCAGATAACTAAATTTTTTGAAAACAACACATTTTTGTTAGGGTTCTTTTAGATCAATACAAAGCGTTTGAAACAGTTAATCATGATATCTTGCTAGACAAACTAAGTTACTATGGAAAATAAAAGCATATCATTTGATTGGATTAAAAGCTTAAATCTTAAATCTAGAAGAAAAATTTTTATTAATAAGAACTCAGGATTTAAAGTGGTTTTGTGTGGTGTTCCACAGGGATCGATTCTGGGTCCATTATTTTTTTAATCTGTATCAACGATACGTATAAAGCTTCCAATACCATATCATCGATTACTTTTGCCGACGACATAAACTTGTTTCTTAGAAATAACAATGTCAAAACCCTTTCTAACGTCATCAACCATGAATTAGAAAAATGTTATGAGTGATTCAAGGCAAACAAACTTTCCTTAAATACAGATAAAACAAAATTCACACTTTTCCAAAATCCGATAACCTTCCCTTAAAATTACCAAATTTATCTATAAACCACAAACTATCGAATGAGAAAATTGCTTGAAATTTGTGGGTGTTTTGGTTGATAAGAATTTATCTTGGAAAGGCCATATTACAACATTAGAAACTAAACTCGCATGCGCTATTGATCTGCTGTACAAATTGAGACGCTATCTAAACATGCAAGCTCGTAAACTCTTGTATTTCAGTTTTATACGCATTCACCTTTCACATGCTAATATCGTTTAGGGGGCGAACCACAAAACCAAGCTAGAAAATATTCAAAAACGATAACGTCTGCAAAATTTTTATAAATATAGGATTTATAAATTCTGAACATTTAGAACTAAAATATCTACCAAGTCCTGATTTTTATGTTCAAAGTTACTAAAAAACAAGTCTCGTCAAGTTTTTATCAATTTTTTGAACTCAATATTTCCAATATTAACTTGCGATCTAAATGACCTTCGTCTACCTGATGACCACAAATATTTGTTGATATGCGACGTTTTCGCTAGACAAACCACTGCAAATATAAAGGAATTCGTTTGGAAAAATGGTTGCGTCATAGTGTATGGGCCAAATAACATGATTCACTATTTTCAACCACTAGATCTATCTTACAATAAATTCTGTTGCAAATTACCTCTTAAAGGAAAAATCTGCTATGCAAAAGAAGTAAAGAAATGACTTGACGAGGGAATCGAAGTTTATGAAATCAATGTTCAATTGAAATTATCAATTTTAAAGCCCATCCATGGAGATTGGTTTATACAATAATCTCATAAAAAAAAACAAATATGTCATAGTGAAAAGCTTTGAAAGTGCTGGCATTACTGAGGAGGTCCCACAAGAATTGGCAAATGAAGATCTGATTCCCGACCTATAATTTTTCGTAAAACTAAGAACGAATCATTCTGTTAATATTTCTTAAACTTTAAAACTTCACTTTTAAATTGTAAACTCTTTAACCCCAGTTGTGTTATTAAAAAAACGAAATTTTAATTACCAAAAGCAGTTTTAAGATTCTATTTATAACTTTTTATCTTTTTTTCGAATATGTATATTTTTTAGTCTGAAAAATTTTCCACCATTTTAAAATCTGTCCGAAAATTATTCTGCCGAACTTGGTAAAAATTGTCCGAGAATAATTCCGCCAAAGATTTTCCGCCTAAGTGTTTGGGTGTTATATCAACATTAAACGAGGCTTCAGAACTTGTTTCGACAATATGATATTGAAAAATTCAACCTAAAAAGAACTTTTAAATAGCTATGCACACAAAATTAGACTATACCTTGCTAAAATTGTTAATATTTTATTGTAAATGCTATATTTCATTTATTTAATTAAAAAAAATTTTTTTTTTCCAAAAAATTTTTTTTCTTTCCAAATAGATAATTCTACGAAAAATACAATGTTGTAAAGATATAGATATGTTGGGAGCGAAGCAACCGGGTTGAAACATCCGCGTGGAAGTGAAACAGCCGGGAGCTAAACTTACAGGAGCGAAACAACATGGAATCTTTTCAATAACATATCCAGATGGATTTTTAAACACTAAATTATTTAGTATAATTTAAAATTTAGCATAATTATTAAGCATTAAGGCTGTTGTAGAAGTCCTTTCTCAACTTAATTAATAGACTGTAAATGGCAGTTCTTTTTTTGCTTCATGATAGTGGTGTTAGTGATGTTGAAAAAATACTGATTATTTGACCCAAAGAAGCGATCCAAATTTTTTCAAGTTCAAAAAATTGGTTTTGTGATGTGACATTTAAGACATGTCCAAAAATACATTTTCAAGGTTTTTTTTTCCATATTTCTTTGCTCTTCTTCAAAATAAAACTGAAGCAACACATAAACGATTTTTTGTGGGCTTTTTAACAGCCCAATAAAATAATTCAGAAAATATCAAGAAATGGCTATTTTTATTGCTTTTGTTCCAAATTGTGGAAGCATACCCAAAATTTAGGTTAAAACAAATGTTTTCTTGCAAATGAAAAACTACATTATAAATCAACATATTATAAAATTCATGAGTATATAGCTATGTCATAACTAATTACAGTGTAATGGACATTACATATAGTTAAAAACTATGATAAAATAATGACCGGAAGAATTTATATAGTACTCTGGATCTAATTCAAACATTAAAAAATAGCCACATGGAAACAAAAGGTAGCAGAATTCAGCATGTTCAATAAAAAACATTCCTTTTAGAACTGTTAATGACTGGCAATACTTAAAGTAGATTTGAATAAGTCTATTTCAAAAAGTTATTTCAAAACGGGAAATCGGATTTATACGCGCACTTTAATATAATATATTTAATGCATTGTGGGGATCGTCTAAAACCTAAATTTTCACATAGATTAAATTTCCATTAAATAACAAAAAACTTATTTTTCTAGAATAAATACTTTTAAAGGTGTTTTAATTCAATAAAAAGCTGGGGAAAAATCTTTCAAGTTAAAGACTTGAAAAACTTCATTTTGCCTGGGGGCTGGGTAATAAAGTATTAAAAGAGTATTTTAATTCATTTTACATCAGGGGTAGAAACGGTAAAGGGAGCAAACAGGGTAGAATAATATATACCACATGTTGAAAATATGTATGTACAAAAAAAATTTCATTAAAAAAAAAGCAAAACTACTTTAAAAATAAAGATGACCAATCCATCAATAAAAATTATAAAATAGTATTTAAAATTATGAGGCTACTTCAAAAATATGTCACACTATATATGTTGAGGATAAGGATGTACAAAAGAAGCTCACAGTTGAAGACGGAAAATCAAGTAAAAAACACAAAAAGATATTAATAAAGTAATATCATTAATATTATTAACTTTTTCTCAAATGCACAACCACACAAATTTTATAGCAAAAAAATCATTGACTGGAGACTTTATTTGTTTGATATCGAGATCACAACATTTGATCTGGAGTAACTAATCTCAAATCTCATTGAAGGGAAGATATTAAGAGCTTTTCATACTCGCTGAGATTGATTTCTACGCATTTGTTCCACAATATTTTGAAGAAAGAAAAAGGATATCTTGCCATCCTCTTGGGTGTTGAATGAAAGCCGAACATTATATTGGAGTTTTTGAAGTTTGAAGTTTTGTGGTCGAATTTTGAACCACGATTTTAAATTGTTCATCTAATTTCAGAAATGGCTTGTTATCAAGTTCGTTGATGGTTTCAGCGAAGTTTGTCAGACTTCTGTGCGCTTTCCATTATCGCGTGCAAATAGGAGTTAAAAGACGCAAGTGTTTTCTTTTTGAACCCATTCTAATTATAAGGTACTTTTTCTTTGAGATTGCTCAGCTTAACCACATAGGCGTGATATTCAAGTCCAAAAATAAGATAAAAAATATATTTGTCAAACTGTTTTAAAAGACTAATGCAATTGCACACGGCTGATTATTTAATTTAGCACTTCCTCTAAATGCTTCTCTGCATTTAGTTATGCAATTACTAGAAAAAAAGTTTTTTTTGCAGAGATAAATAAAAACAGGGACCAAATTGTATGATATATATATAATAACGAAAACATTTGACAAAAAAAGCTAGTTTTGTTCAGATTATTTACGATTTGTGCCTTTGTAATTTGTGAATTTTTGTTCAGAACATAGTTAGTCATTTCAATAATAATTTGTCTTGTTTGTTGGAGGCACTTCACTTGTTTTCGCAAGTAGTAAAAAGAAAAATTATTTTCTTTTAATTTTTTATTGTTTAATCAAAGATGCATTTATTGTTAAAGTTGTGAAATCCTAAAAATAATTATCACTCTTTGTTTTTTTCTTTAATATTTTTAGTGTAAGATGTTTAAATGGTGTAAACTAGACAGATAGGTCTCCTAGCCTTGTTATTTTTCATTGATGTTTTCGAGAAAATTTAACACGATAAGTTGAATCGAATTTTAACTCCAACACAAAAAGGAACAACTCCACTAAAATTGGAATGCAAACCTAGAAGACGATAGCTAGTGCCAAAAAGTTTATTTAGAGTGTTTATGTGGATGGTCGTCAAAAGTAAGCAAGTAAGCTTTCCTGTGCGTTCCGTTTGTCTATATATGCTAAATGTTTATTACATGGCTTAACGAGTACTTTTTAGAACGGTTTTTCTTCTGATCTAAAGAAGATAATAATTTTTGTTTCGATATTCCGAAAGCAAAAAAAAAAAAAAAGGACGAAATGGAATATATTTGACACCTTGTTGTTTTGAAGAACTGGGTCTCAAAATATCATACCAAAAAAAAATTTTTTTTATTAAAATAATAACAGTTATAAATATTCATTGGCAATTGCCATTTTTTTTCCTTTGCATGGATGTCTACAGATTTTACCATCTGTCGACAATTGTGTTGCCATGGCAAAGTCGTAAAATTTTGAAAAGTTATTAAGTCAAAGTTTCAATAGTATATCATGATTATTTCTCGAAATATTCAAAAAATTTGATAATGATGGTGGAATCATTAACGTGGAGGCCAACAAATGGCAAACTATATTTTCAGAAGAGTCCACGAGTATGATCATGGTGTACTTAGAGCTCCCAATTGAGCTCTTCCAAGGACTGCTTAACCAGAAGTAATTTTCTAGAAGGGAACTTTTTGGGCGCCAATCTTTCATGGGGAAATATTCGGGAGAAAAATCTTCCAAAAACCAAGTTTGTCAGGGTGAGCTTGTACCGATTTTATCGTTCAATTGTGGGAACTACTTTAAAAAGCTTTGAGATGGAGAGAATGAAATGAATGAAACACGGAAATGTGAATGGTAAAGTTTCACAACGTTTTTTGGAAAAGTATAAATAGTCAAATTCTTTTGTGTTTTCGACACAACATTTATATTCTTTTTTTTCTGGTTATGTTATAGTAAGACGTTTGAATATAACCTTAATCAATTCAATTTTCACTGAAGAATGGAACCACCCTTCAAAGTCCCTCAAGACGTAATGAAATATGGTTTTTTTTTGCTTTTGTTGCTATAATATTTCCTTTTTACAACTTTGCTTTAAATTTCAATTTAAAATTCAACAATTGAATTAATAGTAAGGTAGTATATAGCCAGCCTATGCCTTTCAGCATTCATTTTATCTGCCTAACAAAATTTTATGACCAATGAAGACACTACATTTTTGTTATGCTCCATTATGCTACTTGATCAAGTAGGTCACAGTGAAATTATTCAATTCAAGACATCTGGAAATAGAAAAGACAGGCATGTTTCCACAAAGTAGTAATTTCAATCCTATTATGAAAAGGAACTTAACTTTTTAAATTCATGTTCGGTGCAGAGATTTAAAGTCTTTCCTAGTAATTTCAGTGTGAATTTTCATTCTCTTGGTACTGTTATGGAGCTACTTTGTTGACATAATTTCTTTATTCTATGCATTCTTTAAGAAACTGTACGGAGCATAACTAACGCTATGTAACTAACAGGACTGAAGTATATTATTTACAAGTTCGAAAAATTTGCAGTGACGTCAGTTTGCATACTTTAATTTGAAAATTGTTCATCATTAATTTTTCAAAAAAAATTAAATTTTCTTTCGCATTGTTAAATATCATCTTACAATTGAATAATTAATTATTATCCATTTTAGTTCAATTTCGTGAAAAAAAATATAAAACCTTAGGCTATGTAAGTGGATAATCATACTACCTTCTTAACTAATTGGCCTTATATTTCTATTTTTCATGGCCCAATTTAGAAAAAAGTTCAGATAAATTTACGTTCTCTCAAATGAATTAAACCAAGGCGCAGTCTAGTTAAGTTTTTGATATCAATTGGATCATTAATGTTAAAATTAGCACACAGGTTTTGATTGGCATTTGTTCAATATAACTTTTGTAGATAAATTTTGGTAATTATGGTATAAAATTTTTCCTAGCTTTGACACAAAAATTGAAAAAAGAATCAAAGTAATAATTTGAATTTGATATAAATTTATTAAATAATTGAAACATTAAGTGGTGGGGAGGGGGTGGGAGGGGCTTGGTGTTGTTGCATGATTGCAGTTTATCAGGAAATAATGCATAAGTATGTTAGGGTGATTTACTATTAATAATGTTTCAAAGATACATTTGTCAACATAGATTAAATTTCTTTTCAAAAATTCTCATGAAGCTGATCACAAATCACATCACAGTATACTCAAAGTTGTGGTTATATGCATGGTGTATATATTGTCAATGATATATATGTTGTATTGCACTAGATATCGACCGATCTAGAGAATATCTCTATTTTCTCTTCCCACTTAAATTACTGCTGTCAAGTCTGGGAGCAAACTGGAAATTATTGTACCAATTAAATACTTTCAATTCAATTCATTTCGCATTATAAACTTACAACCCTTTAGATCTGATACCTTGGAATTATTTAAACTAAAAATTCCCTTATTTTCATCTATGAAAATAGCAAATTTTCTTTTTGTGTTCGATTCTATCAACAAAAATATTCCATCTTCAATTTCAGATTTCTTTACTGAAACTCAAATAAGTCATAAACATTTAACATGTTTAGAAAATGGAAACTTTATGTTCCATCCCATAAAACGCAAAAACATGGTAAGTATTCTAGCATTTATCAATGTATCTGTGATTGGAATAAACCTCTTATTTCTTTTGTAAATGAATTTGAAAACTTTTTAACTCTAACTCTCTCCTTTTTCCATCTAAAAAGGCTTCAATTAAAAAAAATTGTCATTAAAGACTGTCGATAAGGAAAGATTGCAAAAAGACAAACGACGTTTTTCAAATCTAATTAAAAAAAAAATTTGCACGAGAGCAGCATAAAAGTTGAAAAAGACTTAACAAAACCACTGGCTTTAATGAAACCTGAGTCATAAATGTAAAATAGCTAATAAGAAACTTATGATAATTTTTTTTGGCAATATAAAAAACTAGAAAACTTTTAATAATATTGTAAAAATTAAGAAACTGTACTATTGGCATTTGTTATGGCTTGTTATAAAAATGTATGTGTAAGTAGTGTGTAAAATAAAAACATAACTAGTTTAGAAAAAATCTTTTTAGGGAAAAAAAAAAAATTCTAAAAAAAAGAAGAATACTCAAGCATCTAAGTATTTGAAAAATGCTCAAGATGACAAATAGAACACACATTGAAGAATATACTTATGAAAAACAAAAAACAGTGTGCTCTCCACTCCCTAATAATCAGAACAAAATAACTCTTTTTAATTTTTTAATCCAATTTTTATGAAGCTGGTTCCTGTCTAGACTTCTCATTTAAGGCCAATATACACTCGAGCAATATAATGCGTACAGTATTTTTAATAAATTGATTAACATTTGTTAATATTGATCAAAATATTTAACAATAAATTGTTAACAATTATTGAAATATGGCATACCTCGATTCCTGAATAATCGTCCCTCCAATAAAAAAATTACCTTGCAGCTTGGGTGAGAAAGTATGAGTGCAGAGCCCTATCAAGCGCCTCATTCAGAGAGTTCTGCTAATTTTTTTTTGATGAATCAGGCACCTACCTGCCAATTTAAAAATAATACCTTTGAACCTTAAGAAGGCTATTTTTTTGAAAGAAAATAATGTCTTTTCATTCATCTTAACTTTTTCTTTGCATTTGAAAATGAATTTTTTCCTATCAAGGGTTCCATTAGTCACACGTTTATTGATTCTTGGTATTCATTGTTCAAAGAGCAGTTTTGATTAGAGGAATCAAATTTTTTGTTCTTGTCTTCGTGTTTTGTAATCAATTTAAAGCCTCAGAACTTTATTTATTGCAATTTAAGTTTTTTTTTTTTTTTTTTTTTTGTTTTCTATGAAGTTTCAAGTAATTTCTTAATGCAAATAACATATTTCTAATAGATATAACTGTCACATAAACAATGTATGCTCTATTGAGCAGAGGAAATTAGCTTGCCACAACTAATATAATGTAAAAAAAAATTTTGGACATAAATCTCCTTGGTATTTTGAGGAAATTAAGAAAATGTCAGACAGTTAGTGGTTTCTTTTTATTACAAAAAATTTAGTTTGAATGCCTTTTACTTAAAGAAAACTGATTATTTAGGTTCCTTCAGAAGCAGAACACTTTAAACAAAAATTCCCTGGTAGAGGTGCACCCAAGCAGTCTGATTTCTTGAGAAAACGGCTTCAAGGAAAAGGAGGGGTAAGTGTTATCTCATGCAGTCTTTTACTTTATATGCAATTTTGATTTGATTTTCATCAAAAATATATATGACAATCAATATTTTTGAAAATTTTAAAATTTTTTTATAAGTGCAGTTGACCTAAGCATCTGATTATGATTTTGTGGATCTTTAGATGGAATCTTTTTCATAAAAACAATTTTTTGTGCACCTGACCATTCCCTCCTAAATGGCGTAAATAAAATTTCTTTTGGAATAATCTAAATAATTATATCAAAGGTCATAGCTGTAATATACATTGAAAAGACTTAATGATTTATTCATTTCTTTTTGATTAATTAATTTTAATTTTCTTAGTTTACTAGACTAGGTTCAGTTCAAATATGTATCATGGATAAAATTTCAGTGCCCCAAAATGGTTGACAATTACAAAGTTTAAAAAAAATACCGTAGTATTGCGAGTTTTATTAGAATTTTTGTTAACGTTCACAAACTATATCATAATAAAACTGGTTGCAGCTAGATTGTTTTGCTACTAATGTAGTCACTTTAATTCAAAATAATCTTTTGACTGAACGACTGGAAAATCATGTTAATTTAATCCTGGACCCAGCAGATAAGTTAAAATAACGCCTCACCCCTAAATTAAGTTTCTATATATCTCTTTTGATTTTTGCAGGAGGAAAAATTGAATGATAAATTATGCATTGTTTTACCTGCAAGATTTACATAATTTTAGTTATGATATTCAGTTGTTTTTTTTTACTATTTTAATGTTTATTGTTATAATAGCGCTGTTTCTATCCCTAGCACGAAAAGAGAATTAAAGTTTTTGTAGCTGTATTTTACAGTCTTGAATTTTTCTAAATAGTTTCCATTTATAATTAGAACAAATCCTTTATCTTAAGCTATAGCCATTTGCAGTTTGCCTCGACGTAATTGCTATGATAATTATTAATAGCGTCAGCAAAAAAACGCACACGCAAGTTTTTTCTCCAATGTTTTGAAACTACCACGCCAGCCAAACCAAATCTACAGAACTGCTGAACTTTTCTGAAAAAAAAATTTTTTGTCGGCCATATTTATTTCAATGTTTTGAAACTTCTACAGCAGCAAAACCATTTTTAAATCTGCGGAACTGCCAAACCGTTCCGAAACAAAATTTTACAATAAATTAAATTATATAAAAATTAGTCTCCATTCTATTATAAGTAGTTATAGAAATCCCGGTCTTGTCAGGGGAAGGCATTCAAAAAATGTCAGATTTTCTAAACATCTCATAACATTGCTTGGTACGTTTAATGAAGTTGATGTCATATCTATACTTGCGTTGAAAACTTCATTCAATTTTTTTTCCCATAACCTACTTTTTCGTGCGTGGATACTGATTTTAATGGGGAGATTTCTAAAACATCAATGTGGACATTTTCTTAAGTCGGAGGTAGGTATGTCATATCAATGTCATCTCCAAAACTGTCAGTCAACGGTTGTTCATATTTATTTCCAGGACTTCGACAAAGTTTCTGGCCATTTTGGTTACAGTTTCTTCATCAATGATTCGAAGCGATTTTATGAAAATACAAGAGACAATATTAATGATTTATCACTAATAATATTTATTACTAATTATAAGCCTTTTCATGAATAAACGCGGGCCACAAACAACTCACACAAATCAAGTTAGACATGCTATAAGACTAAACTTCTTCAAATATTTATCATTTATTAAAGCTTAAACGGTCTTTTGGATGGATGTTTTAGAAGGGCTATAAAACACCCTCCTAATATTTTTATTTATTTATTTTTTTTTTTACTCCTAGGCCTTTTATTTGCATTAAACTAACCAGCAATAATCACGTTCTTAAATTAATGTTTCAAAGGCCATCTGTAACTTTCATTAAAAAATAATAATTCCTTACTCGTCTTCTGGATATTATGCACTCGATTAGGGTCACAGCGTTATCTTTGTAAACTTTCACATCTTGTGAGATACATTTTTTCATGGTGAAAAACACACTACTGTTATCTTTCAAAGGGATTTCACTTCTCCAAACATTCAATTTTCTTTCTTTACTAGATTAATTTTTAACAAGCTTTATACCAACTGCTCGTGAAAATATGTTTTGTTTTATTGCAACTGAGGTCCAGTAAAATACCAATTGAATACTTTTTAGAAGACAATTTTTGTTTTCAGCTAAATACAATTTTAAAATACCTTTTAAAGTACACTCCGAAACTTAACTTCCCTGCACTTACACTCAACATTAGCTATAAACATGCTTCCTTTGTTTTGTTTCAATAAATGCCAAGTGTTCAAACAAATTTAGTTTGTAAAACAAAGGATTTTCAAAGCAAGTTTTAGCTATATACATTCAATGGTTAGGGTAATGTTCAGGGCAAGTATATAGACAAACACCTATATACCTGGTAGGTGGGAGAGAGTCTAGTGGCTGTCTGGATCCAAAAATTCAAAAGTTGAGGCAGAAGTAGTCAATGAAGTGTCTGAAAGTATCTGTTTAATGTTTACTACAACAACGTTCTTAACATTTATTTTGTAATATTTTTATTGATAGTGAATAAATACTTACTTACTTACTTACTTACTGATATCGAGTATCGAGGGTCTCAAGATTACAATGAGACATAATGCCACTGCACTGCATTAGATTTTGTTGAACTCTATCTACCTGATGAAACTATGGCGCATATTGTAAATGAAACCAGCCGATTTGCGTATAAATATCGACATGGTAATCCATAAAAAGCTAATATTAATTTTCTAAATAAATGGACAGAGTCCATTGGCTTAGTCATGCTCATGGGAATCGTACATAAACCATCTATTTGTGACTATTGGTGTACCGATGATTCATATTGGACCCCCATTTTTTCTAAATCAATAATAAGTGATCGATTTTATTTGATTTTGTAGTTTCTACAGTTTAATGACATTAACAATTAATAAAATCTCTAATTTTTTTCAGTAACTGTATAATAGTTATATAATAGTAGTAGTTATAAGGATCCTAAGCCAACTCAAAACAAAAACAATTTATAAACTTTGGAAAGGCTATATTAATTTATTAATTTTACTTTTATTTGTATTTTCTTGTTTTAAAGGTATACTTTGAATGTGAATTTACCCATGTCTGTTTGTTCATTCATTAATTGGACCTCTTGCTAAGTTCCCATAAATTCTCGTCCGCATGCTGCTCATTAAATTATTTTGAAATCCACTTATCATTATGAAAGACATTTATAAATATAAAAAACTGACTGTCCTGGATTTATAAAAAAATTATTTGGCATTTTCAGCCTAAAATATGTTGAAAAGCCACAGGCAGAATATTTTGACTCATCTGCTTATAATTATTGTTTGGGGCCTAGGTCCAATTTTTGGTGCAGAATCTACAAAAATAATTTTTTTTTCAATTTAGGGGAAATATTTTGATTCTGGTGATTACAACATGGCAAAAAGTACAAAAAAGAAAGATGCATCATTGATAATTGGTAAAGCTATACCAACACCAGAAGTGATCCCTCACAGAAAGCCTTCAACATCTCAAAGTAACCTGCTTGCGTCACCTGTTGATGATAAAACAGATCCTCCTGTATTTCCTACTGATCAAAAGGCACAAAAATAATTATAAAATTCTCAAAAACTTTTGGATTTTAATATTGTTAAATCATGCTGGCAATTAATCTTTGACGTTTTGTTGTGTTAATAAAAAATGGAATAGTCGCACAGGCAACTTGTTTTATAAGATTTATGTCAATTGAAGTATTGTAAATAGTTTTTTCATTTATTTGTTACATGATATTTTTTAATACTGCAAAAGATATGTTGGTATTTAATTTGTCATTTTTAATTTTGTGTTCTTTTAGAAATAGATTTTTAATCTCCTTAAGTTACCTTTAATTTTTCCACGGGGACTGTTAATGAAATATTTCTGTTTAGTTTATGGATTTTGTCAGTTTTTACTAAAATTATATTTTTATGACATGACCAAAGTGTTTAAGGTTTTTTAAATATAGATATATATCCGTAATTTTTCGTTCTTCTTTATATGCAATTTTCAATTAGCCTGTTATTTTTTTCATTCTTCTTAGATATTTTTGATTCTGGGTTGAAATAAAAAATTAATTACCATCAATACCCTACCTATTTTTTGGAAGCATGAAATAAATAAAAAAAACGTACTATTGATAAAACTGATCTCAAATAATCAACCCTCAATGTCTTTTCCAATATCTTGAATGCAATTAAACATCCATTGGTACAAATTTAGGAGTTTATCCAGAGAATGGTAGTATCAGGTATTTCCTAACAGAAGTTCTTGAAAATAAGTTGAGAAGAATAGCAGATGCAAATTGTGCTATTTTATAAAATCAGCTCATTGCTGTCATTATTTTAAAAATTCATTGTAACTATGGATTTAGTTTACTTTCCATTAAAGAATTAATCAGTTTCGTATTTTTGAAAAATTAGACAAATTATGAAGATGTTAAGAATTTTGATGGTTTAATACTTTACATCCAGAATATAGGTATTGTAGCCAGAAAATGAAATTAAAAAGCATCCATTGTTATTTGATCATTTATGGTGACTTTTATAACTTTACAAAGTTTTTTTATTCTTGAGATTAAATTAGAAAATGCAATTAAGATGAGGTAGACAAGGGTTCAGAAAAATTTAGATGAGGTAGACAAGGGTTCAGAAAAATTTAGATGAGGTAGACAAGGATTCAGAAAAATTTAGATGAGGTAGACAAGAGGCCAGAAAAATTTAGACGAGGTAGACAAGAGTCCAGAAAAATTTAGATGAGGTAGACAATGGTTCAGAAAAATTTAGACGAGGTAGACAAGGGTTCAGAAAAATTTAGACGAGGTAGGCAAGGGTTCAGAAAATTTTGGTTTATGATTTGAACGAAAATAAATTCGTTTGTAAGAGCAAATAGAATTGCAAGAAGATGGATTTAAGATATATTTTTTTATTGTTAATATTTCTTTTTTATTCGGAACGTTTTGAAAATATATATATATATATTTTTTTTTTATTAAAAATTTTAGTTAGGGGCTCAAGAAAATGTTGAGTTTGGTTATTCTGAGAGAGCAATCATTACATTGTGCCTCAAAGCAACTGTAAAACCTTATCAAGATTTTTCGCTAAAAGACTATTTCATGGTTCAAAATAAAAAATTTTAAAAGTTAACTTTTGTTGTTCAGCTACCTCTGTCTAAATAATTTCCTACAATAGTTTCTCTAGGGTTTTAGCCCAATTTTTAGCAAATATCATTTTTAATGAAAATATTTTACAGAGATTTTTGAATTAAAACGATTTTTGAAAGGTTTTTATGACAAGAAAATATGTATGTTTTAAGAGTACATTGTTTAAAAGTGAACATGCTAGCTCAATCATGGAGATCAGTATCAAGTGTAAGGAGTGCTACTATCAGATTCTTGCCATTTCTCTTTATTCAGCCTTTTGCAGCCAAAATAAAATTTTGTGCTATTTTGGAAAAATAGACTCCCTCACATATAAAGTACCAAGACAGTTTTCTATGTCTAAACGACTATACCACAGATGTTTTCTATGTCTAAACGGCTATACCACAGATGTTTTCTATGTCTAAACGGCTATACCACAGATGTTTTCTATGTCTAAACGGCTATACCACAGAT
>JAUZNK010045392.1:0-16596 GCA_035046665.1 Euphysa ruthae | reverse complement strand
GAATTCACTTGCAGTTTGTTACTGATGCTCTGCTGTTTTATTATAAATAAACTGTTTGTGAAAACCTTATTTAGAGAGCTGATGATGATTTGACTAACACCATCTTTCGTTTGAAGGATAACATGTAAACAACATAACATAGTCCTGAAGCTATTATTTAAAGTTTTTAATTGTTCAATTTGTTAATAATTCATTAATTTCTACTTTAACTTAAAATTCAGTTTATTTTGATGACTGCTCTAACTTTTTTCCCATCTTATCAGCTGTGATGAGGAACAATGCTGATTTATTTTGCCAGAAGTTCTGTTCACAAAACTAAATCGTGAGAAATAATATTTTTAAGAAGGCTGGTATAGGATTTTATATTTTGCAACAAGACTGATGTCATTTTATAAGAACATTGTCACAAATGACTAGTAGTTTGATACTGATGATCCACTGTTGACTGCTGGTGAAACTGTTTAGATGGCTGATGATGATTTGACTAACACCATCTTTCGTTTGAAGGATAACATGTAAAAAACATAATATAGTCCTGAAGCCATTTTTTAAAACAATCATCTAATGTTGTTGTTCTAAAAAAAATGAATTTTAGCATTTTAAAATTGTTATTTAATTTCATTGATTTTTATTCAATCAAATGTTGTTTGGCTGTATGCTCTTGTCAATGTTACATCTGCGTAGCTCTGCTGATTGTTTTATTTGTAGCTTTCAATTTTAGTTCATTTAAGTTCTGAGGCATATAAAGCTAATGTGCAACATTTTCGATTGTTTCTCATTCGTTCCCTAATGCCAAGATTATATTGGAAGGAAAAAATACATGTGCCGGTAATAGTTAGGCACTTGTTGGAAGCCTCCACACATATTCGTGTGATGATTTAGGTTATCATGGAATGACTTAACTTTGTTTAAATTTATTGCAGGTATTTATTTTAAGATGTCTGAAACTTTATATTTTGCATATCTGTGAAACTACACTGCAAGAATAAAACACCAGTGATAACTGCTGAATTTATGTAGTAAATGTAAATTTCAGTTTTAAAGCTTGTAATATTTATTTTATTTTTGTTAATATTTCTTATCCATATGATGAATCTTTTTGATATTCGCAGTTTCCACTGACAGATATTATTTGGTTGATGTTTACTGTCCTTCCTTAGATGTCTGATGGATATTTATGATCTTTTTTTTATCTTTTTTTTTTTTTTTTTTTTTTGTTATTATATTGTAATATATTTTTTCCAAAGCAAAGTCTCAATCCAAGGGAGAGTGAAAATCTCAGCAAAACTTTTGACAGTCAAAGTATTCAAATGGTTTGTGAATCAATATTTATTTATCTCTTAAGTAGGTTTGCCGTTGAAAAATATTTCTTATTTTTATTTATAGTATACCAACTGTGACAAATCGATAAAAGATGGCACCAGTTAAGGTGAGTTTTATTTTACTTTTCTGTAACTGTAAAAAGTTTGTAGAATTTATGATGAATTTTTTGGTGATTAATAGAGATTTCTTTTTACTGAAGTGCTAAAAATTCAATCTTAAAATTTATTTAACAATTTCACTTTGAGCAAAGTTGATCAAAAACCTTAAAACAGTAGTTACATTTTCAAATTGAAATTATTCATAATATAAATTTTCTGTTATCTTGCAATAATAATGTCTACTGTAAACAAGATTAGGTCTTGCCAGTATCAAACTTGCAGATGAGTCAACATCCTTACTTCAATTTAGTGTCATTATAGTTTTGTAGCTTAGCTACTCGAGGCAAGTTAAAAGATAAGGTATAAAAAATAAATAAAAAATAAGAAGGGAAACAATGATACAGTGTCCAGAAATGCAAAAGAAATTAAGATTAGATTATCCTAAATTTTTTGTTAATATTTTACAGAAAGGAGCTGAAAGCATCAACTCGCGTCTTGCTCTTGTAATGAAGAGTGGCAAATACACACTGGGTTACAGAAGTACTCTAAAAACACTCCGTCAAGGAAAAGCAAAACTTGTGATTATTTGTAGTAACACTCCTCAGTTAAGGTGAATTTTTAGATTCTTGGTTTGAAGTTGGCCTTTGCTAATAGGATAGCGAAAAGACATTTAAAAAAAAATGTTTTATAAGTTGGTCTGTTTTTCAGTAAGCTTTTCACTCATTTTTTCCACTTTGTTTTATTTTTCATTTGAAAATTGTTTATTTGCACCATAATCGCTTAAAAAGTCCGGTCATTGTAAATGAGTTGTAAATTTTTTTTAGGAAGAGTGAAATTGAGTACTATGCCATGTTAGCAAGGACAGGTGTACATCACTACTCTGGAAACAATATCGAGCTTGGTACTGCCTGTGGAAAATATTTTCGCGTTGGTGTGCTGAGTATTACAGACCCTGGTGATTCTGATATAATTAGGTCAATGCCTGAACAAGAGGCAAAATAAATAAAGTTAGCAAAAAATTGTTTTATTAATTACTGGCTTAGGACATAATCAGCTTCTCCAGTAACCCCTTAGCTGACCTGTCTCGTTTTATTTAAGGCATATCATATTTAAGTGAATTTAAGAAAATAATTTGGCATTTGATCAACCCAGAGTTTGTAACATTTACATATACCTACCTACCTATTGTAAGAATAAGCACAGTCCTATTATTAGGTTGTTTTCAATAGATTAATAAAGATTCCACAATAAATTTTTAAGTCGGTACTCGTAAAAAAGTGAAGATCATGCTCTTAAATAGTCAAACAGTTGGTGGTGGTATTTTAAGGAAACGACATAAACAATTTGCAAAAAAAAATTAAAAGTCTGCATGTAACGTTGTCATTTAAATAGAAAAAATACCAGGTTTCTGTGGTAATCGTGAAAAACAACCAAAAAGCAGAAAAAATTGACTTTACACAGGCCAATATTGCAGAAGCTGGGTTAATTACCTCTGGCTGAAAAATTTATGTGGTGTTTATAAAGGGCGGTGGAGTGTAAATCCTCCTAGTGCATATGTTTTACCCCTCTTTTACCACAAATTCGTCATTTTAAAACTTCTGTGCCCGAAGTAACTGTCTTCTTAATTTTTTGTTTTCGTTCATTCTATAATTCGATAGATACATACGTTTATCATTAATAGCATTACGACCTTTAAGCATAAAAGCACCTGGTAACATTTAATTTCTGAGATATACAGGCTTTCCTACGAGCGAAACAAACGTCTTCTTTGGAAGTCGTCTCAAATCTTACCATTGATCGACTCGTTTCCATTCTGCGTTTTCCCAGTGTAAACACTTCGGCTCTGAATCTCTGGGCAGTTCCTCAAAAATGGGTCTAACTGTAAAAACAATGTCAATAGGAAGACCTGGACCCGGTTTGTAGGTGTTTGTTATTTTCTTTATCGGCGTTGAACTTACATCATCTATCACTGCCAGTGTGGAAAAAGCAAGTTTTTTTTTTTTTTTTTTTTGATCAAGCTACATGAAACAGTTGCTAACACACCAGCTTTCATACCTGTTAAGTTGCTAGCATTTTATCTAATGGCAACACCAAAAAAGTTTTTGCAGACGATCAATTACTGCGTCTTTAAGACGGCCACGTACGCCGAGACCTTTTTCTTTCTTCAAGTTTCGCAGTGTTGTACCAACACGTTTTTGATAATGCCCCACACACTCCAATTTTTTTAACTTATGTACCAGGATAAGTGTGTTTGACATTACTGAAACTTTTACTGTCTGCTAAGAAATTCACATATCGCATTTTATATTTGTCAACAGATCTTGGAAACACGCTTTGCACCTTCGGTCTCCATTCCGCCCGCAGATCCCTGATAATTATATTTACAAACATGTGAGTTACTCCAACGTGCAAATGCTGTTGGGTCTGTTTTTTTGTTTTTATGAGATTTTTCTTTAGAAAGTAGTCTTTGCATGACCTGCTCATTGGTTCCACATCCGAAACTTTCCCAGTATCCATCGATATTGCAGCAAAGACACATTTAGCGATGAAAAGCCCCTTTGCTGCTAAATACCATCACATGACACACCAGTATCAACAATGTCATGATCATCAGAATGTTCACGTAAATTTACTACTGCATCAGACATAGTTTCTTCAGCAACTTTTTGTGTAACAACGGCTATTTTTAAAGCAAGCTTGTCATAATTGTTTTGTGTCATTGGTTTTGGTATATCCCCATCAACGTGGTAAACTTTTTAATCATAGAGTGTCCATGACCAAGGTTTTGACTTGTTCCAGCAGGATTATCTGCAACAACAGCTTCAGATTTAACTTCATTTTAACTATTAAACTTTCTCCCCATGAATCCTTTTCTTTATGTATTGTTCTAGCTCTACAAATTTTACACATTTTTGAAGGAAAACTTGAAAAAAAAGTGGACTTCTGGATTCAGGAATATTATCAATACTATATTTTGACTTGATCACCCAGACTTTTTTGTTAGCTTGACTTATGAAGAAGCCATATAAAGCATTCTACTGCCGTTTTACCAACTATTTTTCATATAATTTTAGGGTTTTCAGGAGGTGGTATACTGTTGTTATGTGCGTTGCTAAGGGTAAAAACTCTAGATACCCTTAGAATATACATAGTTTTATGGATGTTGCAATAAAATTGGTGAAAGTTTTATTATATTTTGATTTTAGATAAGTTAAAGTGCATAAATCATTAAAAAAATTTTCCATTTTTTGATTAATTTATACGGGGTTTCTCCCTTAAAAAATAAGATGTTATGGATGAGGAGAATCAGCGGCAGAATCTGTAACCGGATATTGAAATTGGTAACACATGACACCACCACCAACAAGCGGTCACCCAAGATGCCGCACCAGGAACGCAAACTACATTTGCTCCAAAGGCTGTTGAAAACGACGATATGAACTTCATAATTAACTTTTCAATATTGCAGGCTATATTTTTTTGTCCAGGCTAAGATGAGGGTCCTTGTCATTACTCCAGAAACGAGTTGGTGCCAACTTACGAAAAATTAGAATAGATGAACAAAAGATCGCCGTTAATTAATATTTGGAAAGAGAAAATTAACTGATACGTCCATAATTTACTTAACAAACTGTTTTGGAATTGCTATTAGGCAAAATGCAAACAATGTCTATCAGATGAAAAAGAATGTTGGTGACATTTTATTTCAGTGTTCGAAAATAACTACTGAAACACGACATAAATGGTGTCCGCAAACTGAAGATTCCTGGTGTTCACACTGGAATGTTACAAAGAAAAATGAAATTGAATTTACCACCTAACATGAAGACGAACCAGAAATCAAGCAGTTATTTGACTGGTTTCGAGATGAATCACTTTATCAATGTATTTGTATGGGAAAACACAAAATTTGAACGAATCGCTCAGCTGAATGATTTGGACAAAATGTCCAAAACGTGTATATGTTGGCAAAATCAGTGTTATTTTATTAGAGTACAAGAATGGTATTTATAACCTAATGTGGTTGGTTGGTCTAGATAAATGGTAAAGTGCGACAAAAATCGACGGAGAACATAAAGAAGCGTTTTAAGCGCGTCAAGTTCCATCAATCAACTCAGACGCATAGACATTTGGTTAAAAAAAACAAAGAACAGGAAAAGAAACCCAATAAAAATGGTAGTCTTTAATTTATTAATTTATTTTAGCCTCTTAGATTTCTAACTTCATGATTTATATCTAAAAAAAGGTCCCCTATCTATGTTTTTGCATATAACATAACTTACAGTATTTTATGGGTACTTATATTTTTTCAAATTTTCTAAAAATATATATATATATAAGTTTCAGCAACATTTTTTAACAATTGAGATTTTCATTTACCGTATAACGTTAGGAGTCATTTTTCTAAATAATTATGCGCATAGTTAATTTATTTATTTTTGTTCAGAATCTTAAAATTTCAACATAACGAATAAAAGCAAACAAAAATAATATGATAAAACCTTTTGTTTGACTTTTTTAAAGATTTTTTTTAGTGATCCAACTTAAGTTTATTCAAAATCGATCAAACGGTTTTTGAGATTACGGCCGGCTTGTCGAAAATAGCTATTTTGAGAAAACACGAAAAAAACTAGAAAAGAAATCGACTAAAAACAATAAAAAATGCCAAATATGTAAGGTATAAACATTATACCTACTAAATACTACAACTTAAAAAACAAAAAATTCTTAATATAATTCACCTTTTTTTTCTGAGGTGTTGTCATTTTTTTTTTTTTTTTTTTTTTTTTGCCTTTTCTGCCGAGTAGCACTTTGTGACAATGTTTTTTGCTTCCAGTATTTCTATAAATCAAACATTTGATGCGGTCTTGAATGAAATCTTGGCAATCCCGTGTTAAATATCGATTAGGAATAATTTTTAGCTCCTGAAATATAAGTATTGATGCTCTACGCCCAATATTGAAGTTTGTGACAGCGTCGAACACTCAGAATTCTAGCTGCCCAAATGATATATATTTCGTAAGCGTTCCAAACTTGTACCGTTGAAATCCCGTTTGCGTTTTAAGTTTTCTGATGCAAACACTTTTTAAAGTTTTGTTAGAACTTAGTTCTTCAAATATCGTTTTCAGTAATATTTGATGCACTCAAGTTTGTTTTACTTTGTGTCTATCTAAAACGTCTTTAGCATAACGTGAAGATAGTTTTTATTTTAGTATAGTATTAAAATACAAATCAAAAGTATTCACATGTTCATTATTTCTGAAATGCCTCTATCATTTTCAACTAGTTTAATATCCTTTCAACAAACATAAATTTCTTTTGAAGTAGTTTGTAAAAGTATCATTAGAATTCAACAGATTTTTATTAAAGCAGTGTACATTAAGATCATGTAAAAACATGCTTTAATTGAATTTCCTGATAGACATTTTTATGTGTGCCATTTGGCGAAAGTTTTACATATGTTGACTAAAGACGTTGTGTGACATATCGGAGAGAAGAGTTCACTAAAAACATCGCAGTGTTTACAATTTCATTTCGGGACAATTTAGTACTTAAAGCGCCCACATCGATAGTTTCAATTTTTTAAATTTTGACCAATAAAGGTGTAAAAAATATTGCAAGGATCTCCAACTCAACATTGAAAATGGCGTTCTTTCAAAAAGGGTGTTTATTTAAAGGAGGCGTTTGTTATATTTTTGGGTTGTTACCTAGGCGCTCATTCAAGCTTTTACGGTAAAAAATTTTTATCTTTATAGAAAGTCAGATAAAATTTTTAGACTCTTCTCATACACATTTTTGTCCCCTCTTTCTATAAGAATCTTGATCAGAATAAAATTTGACATCGATTGATATATAACATGACCATATTCTGTGAAGTTATTTATAATTTTTTTTTTAACGGCCGCTATCTTTAATCTGAATAGCAGACGACATTCCATAAGCCAGCGAAGGGCATCGACCCATATACAATCTATTCATCAGGTTACAAGTCAAATTTTATACGCAATGAAGTGTATGGTCAACTAAACCCAGCGCCTAGTGTAGTCAGTTAACAACTATCAATGCTGCATTTCATAAGTATTCCGAATGCAACTCCCATGTTAACATGTCATGTTTATAGAAATGCTTTTACAATCAAGATAAAAGCAACACTGATACCACTTTGGATGAAAAATCTATGATGATGACGATGATGATGATAACAATGACGATGATCATCATAATGGTGATGATGTTGATGATGATCATAATGGTGATGATGATAATGATGGTGATGACAATAACGATGACGATGAATGACAATGACGATCATGATGAACATGATGATTATGATGATGATAATTATGAGGATGATCATGGAGGATGATAGCACCTAAAGTGGCAATGGTGAGGAGGGAGGATGAGGAGAAGAAGGTACTGCTGGTAAAACACTATGATAGGTAGGTATCAATATTATTTGACACACTAAGCTTAGTACTAATAATTGAATATTAAACAAAATTTTTTATTGAGGCATGATTTACTAAAATATTGCGGCTGGATATGTCGGTTCTGGAGGCCAAAAAATAGGAGGCCAGTTTATTTTCAATATTTTTTCAATCAAGATTTTTATTACGGCGTATACAAATTTTCTCAAAATAATTAAATTATCGCATTAGAAATTTTTGTTCAGTAAATCTGGCACAGAATCAAAATTTTGTGTTTAGGATTTGACTTTCAGTTGCAAACACAGTTTAATTCCGAACTTTTTACTAAAATTTTAATTAATTGAGGCTTGAAAAATAATTATGGTTTATAAATGCAGTGTTGTTGATTGTCTCTCTAATTGAATTGGTAGTGAAGCAGTAGTCCCAGTTTTTGGTTTTCCATAAGATGAAGATTTGAGAAAGCTTGTTTAGATGGTTTAGATTGGCAAATAAAAGACTGTTTAAACATTTTCAACCAATTTTTTTACATTAAGGTGAATTAGCAACTGCAAGCGACTCCAAAACCTGCCTTGACCAAGGTTGAAGCGCTTTGTGATCAAAGACAGACAGATGAGACGTCCCAAATTTACAGAAGTGGAAGACAAACTCTCAGTCAACCATAATCTACGCTGCAAACAAAAAGTGTGAAGCGTGTGGCACCGAGCTCTTGCTCCAGTACTACACGAAATTTAACGGGCAGACTTTCAGCATCGACCGGGTGGACTACAGTCAAGGCCACTATAAGTGGAACTTTCGGATCACATGCTTGTCGTGTAATCGTCGGCACAAGCGGTAGATTAGTTTGATGACGATAATTGTAAAGACAGATGAGCCACAAGCCTCAGCTGCGACCTTGTGAACCTGTGCTTCGAGAACTCAGCATAATATAAAGCGGTTTGCTCTGATTCCGATACTCAACGTGAGATCGAGCAGGGATTATACTTCCACTACGGATCAGTCGCACGTGAACGACCAACATCCTTTGTGTCTTCTTCGTTGATAGAAATGCAAACCATCGTGCCGATAGACAGCAGCGTCTCCCTTAGGTGGGCTTTTTCAGCTACCAAGGAGATATAAATTCTGAAAATTCAAAAAATAATGATAAAAGCAACAGTTCAAAATTAAATTTTGAGGTTGAAAAATTGTGAATTAAAACCAAATAATACTATTATTGAATTATTAAATGACGAGACCAAGCATCTAAGTGATACAAAATTTCCTTAGTGTGTAACAAGTAATAATGGTAATAAAAATGAGTCTGATATCTTGAGAATCCCATCAAAAACTACCAAATTAAGTAAAGCAAATCATGCCCCAAATTTTCATTCCCTTTAACAATTACCGCATTGTATTCCCAATATACCTGGTGAAAAAACATACGCACAAGGAACTAATAACACTAAAACTAATAACTCTCTTAATAACAAAAACTTCAGTATGTTATCAAGAAATATGTCCTATTTTCTGATAGTATGTCTAGACGTATTAGACGAAAGAATTTTAATAAGGTTATTCTAAGCTGTAGTACTATATTACTTTCATTTCCTGTTGCCAAATCAAAATCATTATAGATTTTAAAAAGACCTTTATAGATTTTCCTCTTGCAGAAAATTCGTATGACATTAGAATGATTCATATTGGTACAAATGACTTAAAACAACGTCCATGCTGTAAAAGCCTATCTGATATAAAAATTGTTGCCAATATTGAAGAAATCTGTAAAAAATGTAGGTCTGAGGGTATTTGAAAAGTAGTGATCTCCAGTATTATTTATTATAGGTATCTCCAGTATTATTATATTTCGCAGATCTACTGACATTGATATACTTTTGTAAGACTCCCACCCAAGCATTCTTTGAATCTACTTACATTAAATTTCCAGAATCTTTCTGGAAAACTTTCAAACCTTTATTTTCAAATAGAGCTAATTCATCAGAGGGAAGAATTATTTTGGTTGAAAAATATGAAATAATTTCTGATGACAAACAGCTTGCAAGTATTCTAAATCATTACTATAATACTATAACTGAGGGCCTAAATTTCCTCAAATGGATTCCTAATTTTATTTCATCAACTAATGATCCAATTCAAACCCCTATCGAAAAGTTTAGACAAAACCCAAGTATATTAACAATTATAATAAATTTACACGAAGTTTTCAGAGAAAAAATTGGTTGCGATTTTACAATTAGTGAACAGGGAATTGTCATTACTTTCTCCATCATTTGCCAAACGCTTTAAGGCATGTTAAAGCACAACATAAAGCAAACAATAGGACCATTAGTGTGCTTCCAGCACTTTCAAATGTCTTTGAACGTCTTATTTATAAAACCAACTTTAAAATATTTTGAAACTAATCTCTCGAAGCTTCTATGTGGCTTTAGAAAAAGCTACATCACCCAACATGATTTTTTTAAGCTTCTTAAAAACTGGCAAAATATACGCGGCCATAATCAAAATGCTGGAGCTTTGTTAATGTATTTATCAAAAGCCTATGACACATTGCCCCACGATCTGCTTTTTGCTAAGCTAGAGGCATATGGGTTTAAATTTCGTAGTATCAAATTTTTATTTAGTTATTTTTCCGTCAGAAAAATGCGTATTCGTGCTGGCTCATCTCTCAGTAATTTCTTACCAGCCCTACTTATTGTCCCACGAGGTTCTATAATTAATCCAATTCTGTCTAATACATTTGTAAATGATTTACTGCTGTTTATTAATGAACCAAATATCTGTAATTTTGCAGATGATAACACAATATCAGAATATAACCATCTATAATTTAACAATAAAAATTAAACATGATGCAAACATAGCCATAACATGGTTTAGCAGCAACTCCATGTTTGCTAATCCTGAAAAATTCCAGTATTTGATCATTGGCGACAGGGGTGACTCAGTTAAATATATGTTAATTGATAATCATTAAAAATTCATCAACTTCTCAGTATTATTATTATTGACAGCTTCCTTAATTACTTCCCCAATGTGAAGCAATGTGAAAAATTTTAAACCAACGTTTTAGAGCTTTTAACCGTATATATAACAGTCTAAGACTAGAAAAGGCCACTTGCCTGACAAATTATATTTATTTTTTCTTTTATAACTATCACACCCTAATCTGTATGCTCTATTGTAAATTTACGAACAAATTAAATTTGCCGTATCATAACTAATAATCTGTAAGTTCCTTTTGACGAGGCTTTAAATGTCACTAGATCTAAAACTATACAACATAGGAACCTTGAATTTCTCTTGCTTGAAGTTTTCAAATCTTTAAATTCTTTGAATCCTACTTTTATGCAAGATATATTTGTAATAAAAGCTTCCTCAAATAGCTTTAGAGCAGGTTGTTGTATAACTTTAGAGCAGGTTGCATTCTTAAACCTCTTGAAATCCTACCTAAAACCATAAAGTCTTTGAATTTAAACTCACTTGAAATACGGCTGAGAGCCTTGGAACTAATTCACTAAAGAGATCAAAACTTGAAAAACACTTTCAAACTTTAAATCTAGGTCAAATCCACACTTTTACACTGTAACTGCAAAATTTATAGATAAAAAGTTTTAATTATTTATTATCATTAAAAATATTTAATTTTAGTTATATACCTTTTTAATTTTTATAATTGGATTAAATTAGTTTTTATTTCTTGAAACAAGTTTGTAAATTATTCTAATTTAAAATAAAGGATACTTACTTAACCATCGCCTCCGCCGGAGTAAGACCAGTCATTCGCGTTGTGGTAGAATTCATTAACTACTAGATCGGGAAGCACTTACGCTTGTCACGACCACTGTTATGCTCTTGTTGTGCCTGAGCTCTGAACAGACGCGCAGCCAATCGATGACTAAAGGAATCGACGAACCCCTGCGATCTGTGCTGGACTGGCTGTGTGCGACGGACACGAACCCTGTGCTTAGACAAAATCCTGCTCACTCACCCCTTGAATTCATGCGCGTTGTCGGCCATCAACGTGCTTGGCCATACAAGCTTTCCATGTTTGAATGTGATGGTAGAAGGTTTTACTACTTCCCTCGCAAATTTTGACTTCAATGGTATGGCATCCTTGAAACAGGAGGCTACGTCTACTAAAGTCTTGCGCAGACTTGTATGTCTTGCGACCAAATTTGTCATGTGGGAGGAAGAGAATATTAGCTTGATGGAGTTCGTTTCGATGACTGTCTGTAAAATGGACAAATCCTCCTTAGAAGGCCGAGTCTGAATTTATCTCACGATGTCTTTGTTAGGTAGCCACCTCCAGAATTTATTTATCCTTTGAGGCTGCGCCTTTCGGTATTCTCTAATGAAGCGTGGTAATAACCTGAAACACTCCAAGACCATAGTAAGCTTTGCTGAGAACAATATTAAGTCTTTTAAATGTCAAAGGCTTGGTTTTCCGCCATCACTGACTATGACAACGAAGAAATATCTTCGAGTACCCCTATCAGTCTCCAAAACGCTGATCGAGTGGGTTCGGGTAGTTGTCGCGTGGTCACACGGTGATTCGTAATTCCAGAGGAAAGAAGTATCTTGGCAAACCGTAATGCCGTTCTCTCGTCTCCGCACCACAGCTCTAGAGCATATTGGTCGACATCTATCAAAGTGTGGGCATGAGATCCGGGGATTTTATTCCTTAGGTCGCAGTAGCCGACCTCTGTCATTGTGCAGTAAATCTCGTCAATGAGAGTCATGTTATATTGAACAAATTGCAAGCATGAGGATATATATAAAATGCCTCAAACAAATTATTGCTCTGAAAACATCGGCACCACCTCGAAACACTAGCCCGTAGAGTGAAACGCGAGTGAGATTATGTGCTGAAAATGGCCCCATAATCACTCGATCCACTGTTGCAAAACAAATGTGGATCGAGTGGACCGAAAATGTGGTCAACGGTAAGCTTAGTATCCCAGCAGCTCACCGAAACCACGAAAAAACAGATAGACATACTTGTCAGGTTTGCAGGGGCTTTTGCTGGCCATTAAATTGTAAATTGATTCATCCACTAAAAATGGGCAGCATAGAGCTGGTTTATTCTCGCTCCTCTCATCGGAGCCATCGTTTAGCCCCTCATATCGATACTCAAATGAATATACCCAAAAAGGATGCGGAAAATTCAAACCGATGTGGCCTACAGTCTTACAAGATGCAAGATAAGGAGATCATTTTCTGCTTTGTCAGGATCGTTTTTGCTTGCCTTTATTTAAGAATCAGTGCGCATAGTGTCTGCATATGCATATGCTTGTAAGTCAGCTTCATTGAGACTGTAATGCTGTAAACCGAACAGCTGGCAAACTTCAGCCATTCACTCCCAAAAGAAAGTGTGGTGCCCTAGTATCATGTCATTGGAATCCGGTTGGAGACCGAAAGAATTGAGCTAATTTACCTCACATGACGATACGCAGCGAGCTACCCAATGATTTCCCGCTGGGTGAGATGGGTCTTACTTGACTATAAGACAACAGGGAGGCAAGAATTAACAATAGTTCGGAAGTTTATCAGCAATATTTTTTGTTGGAAAGTTGTGTGGCCGAGGACATGTCAGTCGGTTAAATTGGTCTTGATAATAAAGTTCATGGCTATTTCTTCAACTTACGAGACCGACACACAGCAAATGATTGTGACGGCGTGTGTTGGCGCCACAGCAAAGATACCGGCAATTGAAAAATGACCCTCAATAAGTCAAACTCCAGTGTGTACCTTGTGATCTATCGGCACGTAAAATCAAAGGCGTAAATTGCGGTGCCTTCCACATAGCTGGCAATGTCGATAAGATTGCCGCCGTGGATGTTGCCTTACCAGGGACATCATGCGTTGATAGATATTATTCGTAAGACAGAGGATCACTTCACGTTTCTTCCGTTATTGACAGGTTCATAAATGTTCTCAAGCATCTCTTTCGAGCCAGCCGTCAATTGCAGCCGAGTCAGTCCATAGTTTCTACATTTGCGATTTAGATGAGGAGAGTGGGACTTCACCAAAACGCAGCCGAGCTATATGCAATGGTGAACATATTCCATTGACATGCCAGGAAACCCAATGGCTCAACAAACAAACGTGGTCCAATGGGACCAATTGGACCCAGGGCCCTCTGTGCAATCTAGAAGAGTGTGAACCGGCTGGCCCTTTTGACTTAACGGTCCCATTGACACACGAAGTGAAAAGGAGAACAAGGAGAGCAAGTGCTAGCTGGCACTCGTGGGGAGAAAGGGAGAACTCGGAGAGAAAAGCATAACTTTTGCCCCTATTGGAGGTCTTTCTCAAAATAAGGATAACCTATTGCTTTCCCCGTTGAAGCTTCTTTGGTGTGGCTTAGCTCATTTTTACGACAAGACAACCTTGCAAGATACTCCGGAGAATTACTGAATACTCTACGAGTATTCTTTATTTTAAATTGGAATAATTTACTCATAGTTTCCAAAAAACAAAAACTAATTTAATCTAGATGTAACAATTAAAAAGGCATATAGGGATTGACTTAGATTTAAGTTTTGGAAGTGTTTTACAAGTTTTGATTTCTTTAGTGAATTTTTTCCAAGGCAGAGCTGCCCGTATTTCAAGTGAGTTTAACCCTAAAAACTTTATTATAGGATTTCAGTTTTTAAGAAGACTAAACAAAGCATGTTGGGTAATTTAGCTTTTTATAAAGCCACATTGAAACTTCGAGAGATTGGTTTCAAAATATTTTACTTGTTGGTTATAAATAAGACGTTCAAAGAACTTTAAAAGTGCTGATAGCGGGCTAATGGGTCTACCGTTCGTTTTATCTGTTCTCCTGTCCTTTTTATGCACAGGGTCAATGTTTAAACCCGGTTTTTAAACATTCGTGAAAGCGTTTGGCCAATAATGGAGAAAGTGATAACAATTCCCGGTTAACTATTTGTAAAATCGTAATACCACCTGTCTTCTTATGACGTTTAAGCTTAGTTTTTTCTCTAAAAACCTCGTGTGAACTTATTATCTTAACGAATATATTTAATTTTTTGTGCATTTGGGTGTTGTCTAAACTTTTTGATAGCGTTTTGAATTACATCATGAGTTTATGAAATAAAATTACGACTCCATTTAGGGATACTTAGACCGTCAGTTATAGTATTAAAGTAATGATCAAAATTACTTGTTTTTTCTTTCTTCTGATGAATTAGCTCTATTTGAAAATAAAGGTTTGAAAGTTTTCCAGAATGATTTTGGCGATCTGTTGGAAGTAGATTGAAAAATTAAAGTTTAGATTTGTCTGTTAAGATCCACAATAAAATTTCTTTTATTGTTACCAGATTAAATGGATATATTTTTTATCAAGACTGATTCTGAAAATCCACCTATTAAAAATTGAGAGTTTGGAAAACTGTCATCTATTTTTGTTTCTAAAACAATCATGGTATCTAAAAAGTCTTTAATATAAGATTCTAAGAGATCAAATTTTGACGAAACTGAGTTAATATTCAAGCTACCTATAATTAATGTATCCTTGCTTCGAAATTTCAATTCTTTTAAAACTTCGTTGCTATTATATCCATAAAATATATTTTCTTTATTACTTTCTGTCCTTTTATCACCCATCAGTCAAAACAGATTTAAACTATATGTAATATTGTTTGCCAATAAACTTTTCCCTTGATCTAATAAATGTATTCCATCAATACATAAAAACTGCTTTTTCATATTATCGTTAGAAATAAGTAGCAAATTTTCTTCAGAAGAGAATGTTAATAAAAAATTGTTTATTGCATGTATAAATTTAGTTTTGTTAAAAAATTTCCTACAAATAACAGAAGATATAAATACCTGATCAACAACATTTTCTCTACATTTCTTATTAACTTTTACAATTTCTTCAGCAATAACCTTTGATGTTTTCTGAGATTTACTCAGCTTTGACATGTATTACTGCAATTTCCAGGTATTTCTTGCTTCTGGAAACGATTGCTTTGTCGTTTCGTAGCATTTTCGGTCATCTTCCTTCCTTGTACCCTTTTGACAATACTATTTCCGAAAATCAAAATTTTCTTGCCATGGGTGTTAATATCGTCGTATGTGCTATTTCCTGGTACAACAGTTTTTTTTTTTTTTTTGCTGTGAAGTGGAGGTTTATTGAATTTTTAATGTTTTGGATAGGTTTTGTTTTTGTGGTTGTTGTGCTGATTGGTGCGATGGCTTTTTTGGTTTTTGCAGCTCTTGTTGAAAAGGCCTAACTGTTGGTGCTATTTGTCTCTGAGTGAATTCATTTCTCTCTCGTTCGTTACTAGTGTTCAAGTTGTTAAATCGTTACTCTACTTTTCTAACATCTTTGTAATTTTCTGTTTCTACTTGAAGAATCTGTATAACTCTTTTTTTATTTAAGTTCTCGATGAGTCAACGTTATCAACGGGGCATTGCTATTGCGACGGGTGTTGTTTTGGGTAGAGTCTGAGTTCTATTAAATTCGAATAATAATTTACTTTGTTCAGTGCATATATAACAATTTAACTAATTCAGAATACATGTCACAATTATCCTATACAAATGTGACAAATCTTTGTGCTGGTTGCTTTTATTAACTTTAGTTTTTCATTTGTTGCTGCAAGCATAATATCCTTATATTATAATAATTCAACGTGTTTCCAACGTATATCTTTTAACGTGTGACCAAAAATTATCTTCAAACTATTTATTTCAGAAGGTTCCCACGGGTATGGTTGTGGCGTACTTAGAGCTCCCATTTGAGC
>JAUZNK010045381.1:0-16598 GCA_035046665.1 Euphysa ruthae | reverse complement strand
TTCTTAATTTCTTTCCAAAGTTCATTAGGTTTACCTGCTTTTTCGGTTAGTTTTTTTACTATAAATTGTTGTTTTTTTTGTTTGATTGTGTCAGTTACATCTTTTTTCAATTGTAAACAAATAAATAAATAAAATGTCTAAGATAATGAATTGGTATTGTACTAAGGCCTAAAATTGCTGTTACTAATAGTAAATTATTTGAAAGAGACATTTTCAAAATAATCAAATAAAAAGACTTTTTCTAAAGACACAAAAAAATAAAATTAATACTAATTTCATATCTATAATGCTTTCTATATTCCTATAATTCCAAGTAAAGTTTAAAAAACGCCATTTGAGGTAAAAACTTTACTATTTTTGGAGCCAGAAAATTCATACCCTGTTTTTAACCTTAAATTAATCAAATATGGGCATTCTTTAGGCCCAGTAATGAAAAATGAGTTTTATATTTCTACCCTTAAAGTTTTAAAAAAATTTCTGGGAAAAAGTTAATGAACAACTACTGAAAAAAACTTGTGACAAAGAACCAACAGAGGTGGCTTCTAAGAGTAAAATTAGTTAACAACAACTATGTTGTATTATTAGTTCATTGAACTTTAAATCAATTTTAAAAACATCAATTTGAGCACATAATGGTTAGTATATATTTTAACTATTTTAACTATTTTAAAGCATTAATAACTGAAAATTAATAATAATTAACAAAATAAAAGAAGTTTTTTTTTCACTTTTAACTCTGTCTTTTGCAAAAAATTCACATAAAAAATTATTTAGATAATTACAGTTCAAATTTTCCTATTATTCAAGGGAAATAATTTTTGCTAAAACAAACTGTCGGTGACTAAAGGACCCTCTGATTTTCTTTAAACAAATACAAGATTATCAAATCTCTTCTTGACAATTTGATCTAAAATAAATCTCAACAAAAAAAAAAAAAACGAAAAACGCCTTATTTCAATATAAATCAAACAATATTTCATTCCACTTTATACCCCAAGGTTGAACTGGGAGTATATTGATAACTATCCAATTAAGTTCTATTATCTGCAAAAGTTATGACTCAATGGACATACTTTTTTTTTGATAATAGATAGTAAATTTCATAATGACATTCCCCCAGAATGACATAAGTTTCTGTCAAACTCGTAAATTAATTTCACTGAGTATCCAAATATATTACTTTTAACAGGTAAAATACAGTGACAAAAAAAGTCCTCTAGTGTCCTTTGTATTCCTGAAAAATACAGTGACAAAAAAAGCCCTCTAGTATCCTTTGTTTTCCTGAAAAATTTCAGGGAAATCCAATGAATGGATTTTGAGAAGATTTGAAACTGTCAAGAACTCCGTAAAAAAAAAATTAGAAAAAACTAAAGAGCAGTTAACGAGAAAAAGTTTGAAAAAGGATGGGCGGATGAACAAATATGGGTGGATTCAGGACCCTCTTGGCTTTTTCAGGGGTCCAAAAAGATCAATTAAAAAAAAATTCGTAAATTAGATAATAGCGAATCCTATTTTTGTTCAGTATACCTGATAAAGCTCAAATTATGTCTTTTACAGTCATGCATACGACCATAAAATCTTAGAAAACATCTATTGAGTACTAAGAAAGTATATAAAAATTTCTGAATATGGCCAATGAATTGAATGTCCATTTTATATTTGTATTTTATGGTTCCTTAAGACTGCATCAAACAAATAAACATTAAAGTTTTAAATACGTTCAAACTTTACAACTCAATCATATTATTAAAGAAACTTATATCTTTTCAAACATGTAAACTAGCCTTACCAACAACAACACTTTCAACCAGAGTTTTTAAACATAAAGTGTTCAAAATTTCCAATATAAAAGAAAATTAGCCAGAAAAACAAGATATATGAACATTTTAACGTCAAGTTGATAGTAAAAAAATATTTGATGGTTGTTAAAGGAGAATCAAAAAAGTGAACACAGAATAAAAGCGACATGCTTGCCATCTTTAGATTCATTTATCACGCCATTAAAAGTAAATACATTAGGTAAAAATCTAATTTATAAAACTACTTGCTTTTATAATTTTTTAAAACTAAAGAATAAAAATTGCTTTAAAACAATGTTCTATATTAAAAATATATAAATATATTTATTATTTACCAGTATAAATAGTTCAAAAAAATACAAATACAATAGAACTCAAAGTAAATATGAAGAATACTTTTTCTCTAGTACAAAAAAAAATGCATCTTATAAATAGTTATTAAGATTTATCAATTCAGAGGAAAAAATAGCATAACTTTTTACCAGTTTATATTTTAATATCCTATTGCAAATAGATACTGATAGTTGGAAAAAAAAACTTTAATTTTAATGAAATTTATTTCACTCCCAGGTACTGATTAGAAGAACTGATTTGAAGAACTATGTTCTTTTGTTTAAAATTTAGTAACAAAATTTTAAAATCAATTTATAAAAATGTTTAAAAAAGATTTTTTGGCAACTAAACCTTTCCCAAGGCTCACAGAAAATAGTAAGAATATTTCAAAAACTAATTATAGAGCTTAGGATAAAATCACTGAAATAATGCTACAAGAATCAAAGATAGAGGAAAAATTTACACTACTGGTTTTTAATAGCAGTAGATAAGTTAAGTAAAGATATATAACCTATAAGTATGGCTAGTATAAAATAATTATGAACAACACAAAACAGTCTTTGAAGTAAAAGGTATAAAAATATATAAAATAACAGAAAATGCATTAAAAAATGTTGAGTCTAAATTTACAGAGATTTTCATGGGAAACAATTTAAACAAAAAGCACTCTTAAATTTCTGACATCATAATGGAAAATGAACTTTGAATAATGCTTGGCACAAAATACTTTATTTTGAGGATTACGTTTTAAATATTAAAGATTATTTATTTACAACAGTCATTTATCACTTCAATGCAGATAAAAAATGAAAAAAAAAATTTTTTGCTACAGTGTATCATTTTAAATTTCCACACATCAATTCTATACTTGGCTTTTCTTATTTGGCTTGACTAAATTATTTTTTCATCAGAGATGAAAAAAAATTTACAGTAAATCCTACGAAAATGTTATCTTGTAAATACATAGTGGGTCTCAAAGGGATTAATTTATCTTGTAAAAAAAAAAAAAACAAATTCTGCAACTTCTCAATATACTTTTACAATTTTATCTTAATTTTAAAATACAGTCTAAAAATTTGACCATTAAATACAGAATTCCGTCAGCAGAGGAGAAATATATGGCTTACACCAAGTTCAAAGGATTTACTGAAAATTTTTGAAACGGACTGACTTTATAATTCAGCATAGCTTTGTAGAGTTGATATTAATTATTAATTAATTAATCAATTACATATTGAGACAATATTTCATTAGATG
Source organism: Euphysa ruthae (assembly GCA_035046665.1). Lineage (NCBI taxonomy): Eukaryota > Metazoa > Cnidaria > Hydrozoa > Anthoathecata > Corymorphidae > Euphysa > Euphysa ruthae. The sequence goes on along the minus strand of JAUZNK010045381.1, from coordinate 13,209 downwards.
TAAACATGTGTTTCAAATTTGCAGCACTTAATAGATATTAATCTAACACTGAGAGGACACCGAGCAAACTTAATCTAACACTAAATAGATTTGTACGAAGCAAAAATATCATTTAATAATTCTGTTAACCTTACAAAGCTCCTACATAAGTTGTGATCTCTGTCATCTCCCCACCCACCGTTTGGTTCTGGTTCTAAAGCCTCGTCATACATATTTTCTTCAATGACAATCTCTTTTGCAAACAAATGTGCTCTATTTCGATAAATAATTGATTTTGCTTTGATAAGCGCTTCAAATTGATTGTTGCAGTCACCTGAATGGACACCACTACAAAAAAATAATAAAATCATTAAAACCAAAGCTCAAACATAAGCAAAAATCAAGATGAGATATTCAGAAGGTGGCAATAGTGGTCAAAATATACATGGTCCTCATTATAAACTTTTACAAAAATAGTTTAATTAAATAAAGGAAAAATTAAACTTCTTGTCCAAAAACGAACATATTTGGAACTTATTCGTAGAGAAATCTTCTTTTTGTTATAAAAAAAAAAGAAGAAGTGTATTTTCTATCCTTATCATCAAATTAATTAAAAATTAGTGAAAAACAGCATGTTTGGACAAGCCTTTTTTATTTAAGTTCTTCACGATCAAACGTTACAAAAATCTAAAATGTTTAAATACCTAATTTTTATATGCTATTGAGATATTTTGATTGCAAATTCTAGCTTTGACTTTGTTAAAAATCATGCTTAAATATGCAAAAATTTAATTTTTAAATATTTTGTATTTCAAGTTTTTAATTAAATCACCACAAAACTTTTCTTTGAATTTCAACTCATCCAGTATTGTCTCTTAAATTGCACTCAGCAAAGCACCAGTCATTTTTGGGACAGAAATTTTGGATTTTGGATCACAAAGCAGCTCCATCAAGAGTTTTAAGCCATTTTATAAAATCACCATACTCATCCTTTCCAGCAACTCCCTTGAATCTTTTTTGAACATTTCATCAACAAATTAAAATTAAAATTTTTGATTTCTAATTTCTAATTAAAACCTATTCTGATGTCACTTTTTTTTTTTTTTTATTTACATTAATTTTTAAATAATAATAATAAAATTATCAGTATATTTATATTATTTATTTATCAGTATGCTTAACAAAAGCACCAAACTCAAAAGTGCTTTAAACAAACCTCCAGGACTTTTCACAGAGTATTTTAAGGACTAAAAGATTACTTCAGGAGTTTTCAGAAGATTAGTACCCAGAAAAAATAAATCAATAGCAAAAGATTACAAATAAATAATCTTTATAATCTAAAAAAAGAATTTCAAAGAAGATATAAGATTTATAACTTTTTTAAACTTAATTAAAAGCAGCTTTATAAAAACTTTGTCGTAGGCAGGACAAGCATGTAAACAACTTTTGGTCAGACAGAATAACAAATAAAATTTTTTTCAATTTATCAATACAACTAAGTGAAACAATTTTCAGTCTTGTAGAAAAAACGAGTGAAATAACTTTCAGTAAAGCAGAACAAGCGTGTGAAATAACAAACAATCAGAAAAGACACAATTCATATTGGATATTTTCCGAGGTCGAATTGTTATTAGCAGAATTGATAGCAATATATGTGAATTTGGTTAGAACATAAAAAGTCAGAGGGTTTGTAGGGATAACTCGAGAAATATTCACCTCTGGCGTAACCTTTTAGATTAATTTATTACTCACCAATCTCCAATATGAAATATCCTTGGTATCTCATAAACAAGTACAGTTAACGGCTTTGGTAAACAATTCAAACTCGTATGCAACAATGACCAATCCCAATTGTAATCATCAAACGTACAGAACATCTAAACAAGAACACTGCTTAAAATTGGTTTCTTGGGAATGGAGAAAATTCAAAGCATCTGAAAGGATTGAACAGTCAAAAATCATCTGAAAAAAAATTTAAGGTCATAAATTAAGAGACAAAATTCAAAAAGAGGTGCGTTTTACAGCAAGATGATTTGCATTTTTCATCTCACTTTATGAGATATTTTATAATTCATAAATACAATTATATATGATTTGAAGTAATATAAAAAATTGATAGTTTAAAATGATTAAATTTGTTAAAAAGCTGTTAGAAATCTTGTAAAATAATGCTCAAAGAGAACAAAATAAAAACAAGCAGTTGCTAATACCTTTACCAAGATAATCATTGCCCTATTTCTATATTTGTTTTCAACAACAGGGTAGTGTACTTTTTCTAAATCAGCATAAATAGGAACTACTGTTCTATTAAAATAAATAACACATATTTAATATATCAATTATGCCAGAAAATTAAAAATAAAAACTTTTTATAAATTATTCAGATAATCAGAAAACATTTCAAGAAATTTTAAAAGTGCTTGGTCTTTTATAAAGAATTATCAAAATTATGAAAAGATTATTTGAGAACTTTCTTAATCATGAGTCTTCTTAAAAAGAATTCTGAAATTCACTTATATTAGATATTGTATTTTGATAAAGTAACACTTTGCTCTTTTACATAAAACAAATGACATCTGATGGTTTCATTAGTACGAAACAATTTTCAGCAAAAGATTATTGAATCTAAAAATATATAGATGGAACAATTATGATGTTTTTAAACTTTTTAAACTGAAATTTTTTTATTTTTTTAAACTTGACACTTTTTTTAAACCAGATGCTGGGAGAAAAAAAACACCAGACACACATGTCTATCCTTTTTTTCTTTAATAAACAAAAAAAGACAAAACGTTATCTTAAAAAATATTCAACGGCATTTAGAAACAAAACTTTTAAAACAAATGTTACTAAATGAATGTTTGCACATCGGTGAAATTCCAAGTTAAACAGTTTGAGTGGGACTAGAAGTTTCTTTGTGATCAACATTAAGCCTTTAGGATTCAAGGGCACACATAATTATTAATTCCTTGAGACTAATTAAGGTTACTTATATGTTAGCTGAGCAAATGTAAAATTAAAATATATGCTAGTTCTTATAAACAAATCTTTTAAATCATTCCCATCTATACTGAAACAATTACATTTCACTTTTTTCTTAGTAAAACAATTCTTTTGGGAAAATCATGATCTAATTGAAGCATAAATATAAAAAAAAGGTAGTGGAGAAATAAAATACTAAATTAAACATAGAGTTTACAAAAATTGCTGTTTTTTTTATCCCAATTAGGAATACCAAACCTTCTTTGGAAAAAACTATTGCCAACTAAAAATGGAAAGACCATCCATAAATATATTTGTTTGGAAAAAAGTTTTAAAAGTTAACTCCTAAGCAACATTTTACTTTATTAAATTTAAAAAAATATATCTACCTACTTAATTATGTTTGTTAGCAAGGTGAAGTAAAGAGCCATAGTTGGCTTGGTTAAAAATACCATAAGCTATATTTTTGAAAGAACCCAAAGATTTTAAATCAATAAACCAACCCAAGCTCAAAAGTTCAGTGCCTATTAACCATTACTAAAATGGAACAATGTTATTCTGCCATGATTTCGTAAAAGGGAGTAATTAAAATTTTTTTACAAATCCTTTTCTTTTTGCTAATTATATGTTTTGAAGGATGCTCGATCAGATGGTGGTCAGGTGCTTCCAGGAGACACGGGCTATAACCCAGGCCCACACCCACATAAATCAATCTAGGCAGGCGATATATAGCCCATGTAAAACTTCTCTTAGGTGGCCTTTTTTAAAGCTATCTTTTCACAACATTAAACATAATTTATAAATAACAGCAGTTGTGAAAAATATATTACGATTAAATTATATGTTAAATTTTCTTTTTTCTGCCTCTGTTCTTTATTTTAGATAACTAAAAATTTTATGACGGAAGAAAGTCACACACACGTGTTTTAGCACATCATCAGTAATCAATGACGTAATTAGACTATAAAAGGAAAATTACTGGTTTGGTTAGTTTAAATTAATTAGAATAGGGAAGCTCTTGAACATTTTAGTCTTTTTTATGATGAATTCATCTAAAAACCCAACAGTTTGCTTGCTAAGTTAAAACATTGATAATGTGAGTAACAAATTTTTTTTCTATGCCAAGTGTTCCGAAAGCCCAATTTCTAACAGTGTTTTATATAAATGTAAACAGGCCCTTATCAGAATGGTCACCAATTCAATCGGAGCGTTTGTTTACTTCCTTTTCTATTTTTGTTTACGTTTTCAACAGAAAATGCTGAAGTAAACATTAGCAACTAATACAGACTCGATTAAATATACTAAATATTATCAACCAGTTGTGATTTCACAAAATTCCCCATTCCCATAAATAGGAAATGCATTATGGTATTTGTATTCATCAAAATCAAAATAAATGAAAATATTTCAACTGCTTGCCAAACATAGTTTTTCTTATTTTAACATTACCACACAGATATATAATCTATGTGGGAGATAATTAATAAATACAATGTTTTTTCTGTGATTTTGACTTTTTTTTTTTTTTTTTTTTTTTATTACCTTTGTTATAAATAACTACACGTTTCATAAAAAATAACTCACAGGTGCATGTTTATTTTTTACTACAGTTATTTTTTGTTTTAAAAGTTAACAATGACTTAAGGGTATGTTTCTATGTCATCTGCATTTAGTCCTAGTTTTGTATGACAGAGATTAGATCAAGTATTACATATCCACAAATGTAAGAGTAAAACAAAACATTAAAGCTTCAAGAAATTTGTCTATTGTTAAGTAAGTGTTTTGTTTTTGCTTCAATGAAAATAGTTAAATATTTACAATAATTTATGCCAAAGTGGCATGAGCTTGGTGAATCCAATAATTTAATACTCAAAAAAAGGTCCTTCCTTAGTATCTGGTAAGTGATAATATTGCTCAATACCCAGAATAAACACCAGACTTATCAGAGAATAAAATCAAATTTTTATGTGAAAGTTTAGAAAAGCTGTAAAAAGGAGATTATATGGCTAAAATTCTTAAAAGAAATGATTACAAAACCGTAAATTTTTTTTTTTTTTTTAACTTGATAGATATTGAAAAAGAACAGCCAAAAAAATTAAACAATTCTAGGGAAACGTTGAAGTTTATGTTTGAAAACAAGTGGAAACAAACTTAAATTATTTAAATGAGGTTGGAAAAAGCTTTGTTTAGAAACATTATTTAATGCACTCAATAAAATGAAAAGTATTGAGAAATATACAATCACGGAGTGATTTATGGTATATGAAAGAGGTAAACCTCTTCTAATTATGGTTCAGTTTTAAATAGACGAACGAAAATCGATTTTCCCTTATTCTTTGTCGAAAAACTTACTGCAAACACAAAATAAAAACTATATTAAAGTAACTACCTGTGGTTTTATTATTAATCTAAAATGGCCACGGCTAGGATGAAGTCCAGATAATTTTGCGACTAACAGTAAGATAACCGAAGTAAAATGTTTCCCTTTTCAAAAAAACACTTTACCATCAGTGATGCTAGCAAAGACAAAAACTTTTATTTGAAATTAATCAATGGCATTCCAAAGTTAAAATTAAACCATGGTTGTTATTATCAATGTCAAAGTGTAATGGCTCTAACAGTTACTACAGAAATTGATTTTGTTGTCTATACTTAAAAATCACTGCTTGTCGAAATTATTTATTTCAACAAGGACACGTGGCTTAACTTTATTTTACCAGAGTCTAAAGATTTTTTTGATGTATATAGTTTTCAAAGTAACACAGCCAAAAATAATTTTTGTTGACATCTGCTATTAGAGGAGGTAAAAAGCTAACCAAATAACAACAAAACTTACATTTTATTAATATCTGCTGCCATTGAAAATTGAAATTTTGTTTTAGGAAACTTCAATTTAGTGAATAAACTTCAGGTTTAAGAAAATTTAAAACAGTACAAAATAGGTTATAGCTGTCAAATCCAGTATAAAATTTAAAATAATTTATGTTTAAAACTTTCAATTGTAAATTATGCTATAAGAGTTTAGTTCAAGAATGTTTCTATTTAATTTGTTTTCTTTTTGTTGTTGGTTTTCAACCAGTTCCCTTAGGTGAACCTTTAAAGTTTGTTACAGTCTCTCCTCATTTGGAAGCTCTCATTTTTAATTTTCACAAAAACTATTGGATAGTTCCGTTTCCTCTATTATAAGGCCTAGACTAATTTGTGTTTTCCTGGGTTTAGTTACTGTAGGTTTTATTGGCTTTGGCACAATAATAAGAACATTGTTTAAATATGTCTTTCCCACCTTCAAAATGAAGAGAACATTTTTTTTTTTTACTGATTTTGCATAGCCATTGTTTTCGTAATATATTGTCCTTTGATAACACAAAAAATAGCTAAAATATTTTATATGTTTTGAATTACTGTGGCATAACAAGGCACACAGCAAGTTATTCCAACACTTTTTTCATACAAACCAAGTTCTGTAAACAAAAAAATATTTAATAATGGTTCTGATGTATCAGAAATAGTAAAGCTTTAAAAAAAAAAACTGTTCTCAGATAACGCTTGCGATGATATAATATTGACAATATCTAGATTATACTTATAAATACAAATACTTACAAATACTTGATTTACCCCTTGTACTTCACCTAGACTTGGGACTGTCACATATGTGGTGCGTTTAATAAATCTCTAGAAACTTGCTAGAGTCCTAAAAGCCAGCACAAAACTTGGCTCGGATGGGCTTTTAAAACACCCCGAGCAAAACCTTTCAAACACGGACTTTCATAATTAGCGTGAGCTCTTTTAGACAGGCTTTTTTGAGTCCATGTGGTCATTTCTTCCTGGCAAAGCCTGGTGGCGTTTATTTTTTCCAAACAAGTCTCTTTATAGCCAAACTTGACTTGGCTTAAGGCAGTAAGTAACACAAAAATACTGTTATAACTAAGTGAAAGGAAGAAAGTCACATATCTGATGTTTTATTTTGGTAAAAGGGAGTAAGTAACAATAAAATTGTGAAATAATCTCGTAAAAGGAAGTAAGTCACAATAACTTTTCTGATCAAAAAAAAGAAGTTGCAAAATAACTGCAAAGGCTTCTTTTAGAATGTTTTTAATATACTACAATAACCAAATACTCCATCCTGATAATTGTAATTTGCATATACTTAATTGATACCTTTCACAGTTGATCTAGAGATACAACAAATAGGTTAGAGGACATATATTTTGATTATTTGCTGGTGTTTTTGTTATTTGTAACAGCCCGATATACATTTAATGAAAATGATTTACAATTATATTGAAAGAAGATGTACTTAATTCCCTTCTGAAAAAAAAAATTTCTAAAATTTCCGATAATACTTTGGAGCAAGTAACATATCTCCAGAAATAAATAAAAATAACTAGGTTACACGTATATCAGAAGTATTTTTATGGTAAAAAATAAATTAAAAAAAACATAACAAATTATTTTAAACAAAGGCTGTACAAAATAAGGTTTTCAATTTAGTTTTTTACGTTTTTTTTTCTAGTTACTTACTCCCTTTTACCAAATCACGGCTGTGTAGTTCTAAGTAGGAACTACAGCTGTGAGATCACTGTTAATACTATTAAACTAGTAAAAATTAAGTGGATGGCTATAAAAGTTAGCATACCATCAAAAAAAGACAAAAAAAAAAAAAGAAAACCAACCTTTGTACATCCCTTGATCTGATTCCATGTCTTTCTATATAAAGTGAGTCCCATATTATGATATAATGATGACCAATAAATGAGATTGACCTGTATTAAAAGAAAATAAGTGTTAAAAGAAGCACTTAGTGAGTGATGACCATTATAATCATAAATCACATTAATGTAAGCCCTGAAATAATTTTGAGAATTTTCCATTCAGTTAAGGTTTGACCATGAAGTTTTGATAAATAATAAAGCCATCTTTAATATAAACTACCTGTAACATCACCACATGCACATGTTTACAAAAAAAAAAAAGAAAAAAAAAAAAAGATAAAGATTTAAATTTAATAAGCTACAATCATGGTGAAAATATTATGAGACTTATACGCCATTAGGAAACCTTATTTCGTGAAAATTCTTTATTTTATTTATTTACAATCAATATTAATCACTAAATATTCAGACTAGTGCTCAGAAAATACGACATCACAATAGACCTTACATAGAGAAAAATGGTTATATAATTGAAACTAGTCAATAAAAATTAAATTATAAATAAACTCAAATAGAAACCTTTGAAAGTGTCGTATTTTTTTTTCATGAAATAAAACATATTTTTGTCCAGAATTCTAAGTTTATTTTGACCAAGAGATGCTTGCTGAAATATGAATATTACCATAATTTAATTTGTGGATCTGTGGCTCAGTGGTCTAAGCAGCCAAACTACTGAGCCCGTATTACAAAAATATGTGGCTTGAGTCCAATTGATAACTGCGTTTATGGTGAAACCACCATCTTTCACCATAATTTCGAGCAGCATATTATAGCAGAATTTAGATGGTGTATATGTGTCCTTGTTCCTGTGTCTCAAATTCGTAATATATGTAAAAGTCATAAAATCAGTAAACAAAACTGTGCAAAATTTATCATAATTTTTTCAGCCAATCATTTGTCATTAAATCGTAAAGTTGGCCTATCTGTCTATCTATCTGTTGGGCATTCAGTTAAATTTAAAAAACTTAAGCTGAATTTAAAATTGATTTCAAATTCAGATGACACTGGATAAAAAAGAATACCCTGTTTTTTTCATTTCTCCAATTTTCTATACCAAAAATCCGCTATAAGAACTGTTAAAAAGTTTATTAAGTAATTTATATCCAATAATAGACTCTAACAGTGGTTTACCAGCAGAAATAAAAGTGACTTGCTCATATCCGGAGCATATGATTTCTTAATTGCATTTAGCAAAATTACGTCCCCGATATTTCATCAAGGTCAACTATATTACTTAAAATCTAGAGAATTTTTGGTATTTCACCAAAAGGCAGCACATTTTCTTAGAAGCCATGTCGTTCTAAAAAGCACCCCAGGACAAAGTCACTTCAAATAATAACAATTTATTAAACCTCATTAAAATATTTTATAAATATACATATAATAATACTATAAAAATTATTTACATTAGATCCCTGCAGTTTGAAATTTTCACTGGTATCATACGAGCCAACAGACAGTATATCACACGAATTAACACATGAAGGATGGCTATGAATAAATATTTAATTAGATCATTTTTTGCTGAAAATAGACAAAAAATTAATTTTTAGGGATCTTCAGAAAAACATCACTAATATAGTAAAAAAAATTGATTGCCCCAAATTTCAGCCCTGTGACCGCTTAAATATGCATATAAATTGATGAAAAACTAGAAAAACGCAATTTTATGTTAAATTTTTAAGCAAATGTTGCTACTATTTTCCCTTACTTTTCCATGCTCATGTCTAAACAAACCACGTATTTTGATTGACCTAAAATTCTCTTAAAATTCTTAGAGAGGAAAAAAAAAAACCATTAATTTGAATTTGTATAAATTTAGTAAGAATACAATTTCTTAATTCTTTGATAAGAAATGACGTGCACATTAATATGAGCAGAGATTGTAAAAATAAACTGCGAACCGTTGAACCAGATTTTATTTCCTGTTCAAACAAGAAGACATTGTTATTAATATTTAAAATTATATTTCCAGGATATAAAGCACTTCAGTTTTTAAATAAAAAACTGCTATCACTGTGTGTTCTGCATAAATCATAAAGATTAAAATTAACAAAAAAATAGTTATAAAAGTAATAAATCATTGTTTAAAATATCGCTTGATTAAGTTCTTAAATTCTGACAGTTTTTTAACTCTAAGGGAAATTCATTGTAAATTTTAGCTCCAATGAAGTAAATTCCAATGCGATGGTTTAAGATTTTAATTGTTGAAACTCTTTAACTAAACACTTCTTTGTAACTGTTCTTCCTTACGGGGTTATAGATATTTGATATTTCACTTTTGAATAACCCGTTTACTCTTTTTTTGATAAACGTAAACTTTGAAAATTGGGCTTGGTTCAATTTGAAAATGATGATACTGTTGCATGTCAAAATTTGTACGGTAATAGACAAAAAGGTCTTAGTTGGTACAAAAGTCTCAATCAACTGCTTGCAATCTTATATGACGAACTAAAGAAACTATTCAATGTTAGACGTTGATCAAGTATGTAGCCAAGGTATTTATAGGTGTAAGTAAAGTTAATTGTTGAGTGTTGATATGAAAGTTTAATTACGTTAGGTGTCTCTGATATTCTTTTTGAGGTACTGAACAACATGGATTCTGTTTTCCCCTTTTTAAGGTTGAGAACGATGTAGTTATTAACATTTCTTAATTCTTTGATAAGCTTTGATTCAGAAATGACACATGATCATTATAAATGAATACAGACATCATGGCATTATAAAAGTTAGCCACTAAAGTTCTTTTTAACGCAAAAATAAACCTTTAGCATTACAAAAAAAGAGCGTGAAAATGTTTTTCATGAAAAAACCTCACCTAGCGTATTCATAGTGTATTCTAGTGTATTCTCAGATATTTGCAGATAATCCTGGTAATAATATTTTTAATTGTTTTAAGAAATTTGAGCCCTAACCACACCTCAAGTTATGTTCAAAATTAAATTCAAATAAAAGCTGATTTTAATATTTCCTTAATTACCAGTAAACTTTCTATAAGAGGTGATATTCAAAGAAACTTTTTTCAGCTCTATTAAAATTAAATTCTTTAAATCCATGACTTTTTATACCAAAACGCAAGAACTAACCTGCTCTATGTATTCAAGGCGTGATTGCTGCGCAGTGAATGGTTGAATACATCTTTACATGCTTAACAGCATGTCAGGATGATTATCATGTATTATATCGACAAATCTAATTTGTTTAAAAAAAAATGGCAAATCAGCACTGAAACGACAACTCTTTTATTAATTTTAATATTTTGATATAATTTTATTTATAAGAACTTTGGAGAGTCAAATTAAACTCTTGCTAAAAACAAACCCGCAAGTCTTCTCATTAAAATATATGGTGGTTGCTAAACATTTGACTTATGGAAAGCATGTCATTTAAAATGTAATATGTTTGTTAAAAGGGATGTCATTAATAATAACAATTTAAAACAGAATGTTATTAATAATAGCAAATGTGAGATTATTAATAATAAAAACGACTTAGCTGAAAAAAAAAAATTAAACTATTTTATTATCAAATAATCTTACTTAGAAAAATATGTGAGAGAGATCAATGATGAGCTTCAAATGATTTTTTTTTATAGTGCTTTTAGGTATATTTTTCAACTGTTTGTCTAATTGTTTATTTAACTTTTTCTCCTAATTTTTTTTTCTGCTACATATTTTCAAATAAAGTTTTTCAGAAGATAAGTGTCCCTATTTTCACTACATGATGCCAAAATGAAAAATTTCCCAACTCAGGATGGTTTTGATAATTTTTAAATTTGATAATTTGTAAATTTGGATCTCTTTTTCTCTGGATTCATTGGGATGTATTAATGATGGCTTGAGAGGTAAAGTTTACAAATACAAAACAAAAAAAAAAAAAAAAATAATAATAAATAAATAAATTTTTTAAGAAAACATAAATGACCTAATTTTCAAAATATAATTCATATGGACTAAATTAGAACTACTTAAGCAAATGAGACCTGCGTGCATAACATTTTAAAAATAGCAGATTAGTTTAAATATCTTCTTAAAAACGTCTTGGATTTAAACAAACTAACCAATCGCAATTGGTCATTCATTTTATTTAGATTTATGAAGCAATGAAATGCACATCAATGATTGGATCATGCAATTTGATCATGATTTCAGAACATATTTTAATCAAGCATTTAAAGATTTTTATTCATTGATACGATTATATAAGATTATATCTGATAAATTAATATATATATATCAGTCATAAAAAATTACCTCATTTGATTATGTAGATATTATGATAAATTGTAGTGTAGGCTTTGTAATAGAAACTATACTTAAGACATACTAGAAATTGAAGAAGTGCAACAAAAAAAAAAATGTTCCTATAAATGAATACACGAAAAAACAAAACTGACCCCAACGTGATTTGAACACACAACCTTGTGATCTGGAGTCAAACGAGCTACCATTGCCCCATGAAGGCATGCTTTTATTATATAAATATTTTATTGGACAGAATATTTGCAGTCTAAATAAAACTTATTTAAAAAAATAAATAATAGTCAAATCGAATCAAATGCAGCCAATATATATCCTTTTTGGTATTCGATTGATTCTATCAGTCAAACATCAATAGTTTAATTGATTCAACTGATTTAGCATGCGAGAGGTATGGGAATCGATTCCCTGGTCCTACAAATTTCTTTTTTTAAGATTTATTTTTAAATGTACAATTAATCTTGGTGGGTAAACAACTTGTTTAGAAATAACAACAAAAACTTTGGTAGAATTAGAATTTAATAATGTTCTGGAGAAAAATTAAGTATATATATATATATATTTTTTTAATGTTTATAATCCTTTTAACATCTTAAAAGAATTCAACATATTTGGAAAATTATTTCTCAAATAAATTTGAAAAATATAAATATTTTGATCAACCTTTGGGAGTCCTTTGAACAGATCCTAGTAAAACTTTCAAAAATGGCCAACATGCCAAAACATTTATAAAATACTATTTCTAACATCAAACCAAATTTTTTCAAAATGAAAAATTAATTTGCCATGAAAAATGAAAGAATTTCTAGAAACATTTCTTTGAAAATGGATCCAGAAAAGAGAATTTCTGACAGGTGGTCAAATATCGAAAAAATACCCTCATCGTTTTCCAAACTTTGTTAACCTCTCATGAGCTTCTAAGTTTATGAAAAAAAAATTTTAACATGTAGATAAAATAAAATCCTTTCTAATCCAAGAATAAAATAGTGAAGTATTGTTAGAACAACGTTGCAAAGCTTAACTCTTTCGATCCTGCGCCTCTTAAAATCGTTCCCTAAGGAACGATACATATAAACTGTTGCTATGGCTACAATTTTTCGTCAACTGACTATGTTTTGGTATCATTAGAAAGCTCTGTAAAAAACCAATCAAATGACGGCAAAAGATAATTCATATCATTTGTTAAAGAAGAGATACAGACTTCAAAACTTTATGTAATATCAAAAACAAAAATGGCGAATCGAGTGAGCAGAATATCCCTTCAAGATGCAATA
>JAUZNK010045370.1:0-16598 GCA_035046665.1 Euphysa ruthae | reverse complement strand
TATATATATATGTATTTATATAAATATAATCTTCATAAAAGAAAAAACCAGTTTTAATAAAATCTTATTTTTAGAAGAAGACTTTGACAGTATGAATTGGAATGAATCGATAAATATATATAAATATAGATACAAATAAGATTTTCAATATAAATATAGATACAAATAAGATTTTCAATATTCGCAAGATAAACATGTTCGGCTAAAAAAACTAACTAGTAACGAATGTAAAAATAGAATAAAGCCTTGGTTAACGAAAGGTATTCTCAAAATTACTTAAAATAAGAAATAATGTTCACATTAAACTTATTAAAGCTAAAGATCCACAAAGAAAGAACATTAGAAGTTGGTTATAAAATTATATATAAATTATAAAATATATCGAAGTTTTATTGTAAAACTAATAGGACAAAAGAAAAAATAAATTACTATGATACTTAAATTAATTCTAAAAATATATAAAAAATTTTGGAATTTGATCATTTAAAATGAATCTAGAAATAAGTCAATTCCTAATTGCATCGCCGACAACAGTTCTACAAAAACTGATGCTATAGAAATTGACAATCAGTATTTTAAATCAATCTGAGAATGACTAAAATCTAAAACTAACTCTTCAAACACCACAATTTTATAAATATTCAGTTACAGCAAATATAAGAAGCATTTTCTTGTTACCGACAATTGAATTTGAAATATCTCAACTTATCCTACAGTTAAAAATTAGTAAAGCCTCTGGACCAAACAGTAACCCGACATTTGTTTTGAAAGAGATAAATTTAAAAATACCCTTGGTGCTTTGTCAGGTATTCAATTTATCTTTTGTAACTGGGATATTTCCAGATATTTTAAAAACTTCAACAGTGATTTCTCTCTTTAAAAAAGTCTGGAATTTACTTTGCAATAATTTCAGACCTGTATCTCTAATTTATAACATTTCTAAATTACTTGACAAGTTAATATATAGTAGGTTATTCCAGTTTCTAAACACTTTTCGGTTAATTTCCGATCTTCGATTTTGATTTTCGTTCAAACCATTCCACCTCTCATGCATTATTCAACATTATAGGAAAAGTTAAAAGTGCTATAAATAATAATAAATTCGTCTGTGGCGTTTTAATTGACCTCCAAAAACCGATTAATTTTACTTTATTAAAAAAAAGTAGAAAGTTATGAAATAGGCTTACCAAATAATTGATTTAAATCTTATCTATTTAACCGAAATCATTTCGCTACAATAAATGGATATTGATCTACAAATAAATTTATAAATCGTGGTGTTCCACAAAGCTCCGTTTTAGGACATTTGTTATTTTTAAATTATATCAAAGATCTCAATATATCTCTTAAAAACTGCATTTTTCATCATTTTGCCGACGACACTAACTGTATTATGGAAAAAATTAAAAACAATTTGTAAAAAAGTCAATAAAAATTTCAAATTGGCTATGAGCAAATATGATTTCATTAAACATAGGTAAAGCAGAATTGATATTTTTTTCGTAAACCAAAAATGAAAATAAATTTATAATATAAAATGAAATTTAATGTAAAAAGTATGTAAAAATATCTAGCTATACTTTTAGATAAGCAACTCCTATGGACACCCCATACCAACGAAATTTCGAAAAAACTAAATAGAGCAAATACCATCCTTTCAAAAATAAGATACTATAAAAAATTTTAATATTATGAAGTCTCTTTACTCTTCTATCTTTGCATCGCATATGAAATACTGTAATCAAATTTGGTGTCAAATTGACACAAGAAATACAACCAATACTATTTCTTTGCAGAAACCTACTTTACGAATTATTTAATTTAATTTAATCCTTTTAGATGCAATTTTGATAATATTTTTGATAAAAAAATTATTACATTTACAAATATTATAAAATTTTATGTTAATTTATGACATTTTTAATGAAAGTCTTCCAAGAGTTTTTTTTTTTAAATTTCTTTTCCTATACCAAAAATCGTCATGATCATAATACTAGAAATAAAAATAAAAAATTACCTTTATACAAATCTATAAAATATGGAAAAAAAAAATATTTTAAAATATTAATGTTTTGCGAAATGGAATAAGTTTCTTGCTAAAGATAGTCTTATTCAAATGATTACGCTCATATGACGATTTACACAAACTCATTATGGAAACATTTAGAAATATGAATTACGAGACACTTTTCTGGAAGGTTATCAGCGCCTAACTCTTTGTACATTGGTACGAGTAAATCAAAAAAAGCTGCTGGTATCATACTATTTTGTTTATAAGATATTTGTCGATTTAATTTACCAGTCCAGTACCTACAATAGGAACCCTTTGTACGCAGGTGTTTTCTTGTTATTTTGTCAGCAGTACCTACAATAAGAACCCTTTGTACGCAGGTGATTTCTTGTTTCATTGTCAACAACTTTGGAATAGTGGACCAATTTTTTGATCGGGTACAAGTGATCAACATTTTGACATACTACCATGCCATATCATTTTTGTAGTGCGTACATCACTTTTTCTTTGAGTCTTTCTGATTCACCTAGCTTTTCAGAATCAATTAAAAGTCCTTTGCTTGGTTTTTTAGATTTCACAGTCGTGTACAGACCCGCTTCCGCACGTCACTGATGCGCTCTCCTTTTTTAATACAAACATTATCGCCGTATGGTTTAGCAGTGATATGAAAACAGTGTTGTAGGAACTGTTATCATTATCACCAATAAATGTGGTGTAACAAAAGTTGGTTTTTTATACTGAGTGCATAGACATTTTAAGTATGCCGCTCTCGATTCATTGACCACGTATTTATATGAAATAGGTTTGTCATATGTTGGTGATGAAAAAAGTGTGTTTCCATTCACAAATTGGATTATCACACATAATATTTAGTTCTTGACAAAGTCCCAACCTAGCCGAGCAACATTCCAACGAGATAACTTCCACACAACACGTGTGGTAAGGTCACTTTAAAATAATTATTGCAAAGAAAATTTCAAAATCAAAATAAAATCCTCAACATTTTTAATGTCACATTTTTCCTTTCCATTCAACTGTAAACTTTTTCTAGACGCTGAACGTTTTGATTTTTCAATTTTAGGTGTTTCAGCATATAGATGTAGCAGAAGAAATTTTAGTGTATATATATTACCATTGAATCTTTTTCTTTTGCCTCAAAAACTCTACTAGAAGTATTTTTTTTCTTTGGTCCTCCCATTTTGTTGTAGACCATGAAAGAGCAAAAGAGAATATCAAGTTATAAAAATAATCAGAATTTTTCAACCATGTTATTTTCGAATCTGTATTTCCCGTATATTTATGTTGTGGCCACAAACTAGGTTATTTAGGCTAATATTTTGGTTTGTGGGATTTTTGATCTCGGAATCAAATTCTACGATAGTTAAATAAGCAGAAAAATTGTTTTTTGAAAAAAACGACTTTTTAAAATCTTCTTGTTGCACTACCCCATAATGTCTACTGGTATACTAGCCTGACTTACTAAAACTTGAAATTATGGGGTTATAAATAATACACAATAAGTAACTCGCTTAATTTTCATTTTCTATACACGAAATCCCAGTCTGCTTTTTTTCAAATACAGCATAAAAATATCATTCCGCATGAATATATGAGGGCAGCTTTTTGGCGAAAATTCCAACTCATAAATAGAATTTGAATTTTATGGCTCCATTTTAAATAATAATATGAATTATGGTTTTCGTTTGCTACATGAACTTTTTCAACTATTAATCGAGCTCTCAAAATTCAAATTAGAGTGGTTGAATTTTTCATATCTATGACTTTATTTAATTTTCTCTTACCCTAATATTTGCTTTCAGCCCATCTTCTTCCCCCTTTAATTTTCAAGCGCAGCACATAGTGTTTATACTTTGCTTGAACGATTTTGAAGAAGGATCTTGCTAAATAATCGTAAAATAGTCTGTTAAACTATAATTAGCTTCACTGTAAGGTTTAAAAACTACAGAAAACCCTAAGCTATGACTAAATCATTCATTCAAAAAAATTGACCCAGCATCAATGTTGAGTAAAAGTTTTCATTGCATAGTTGTTATGTAGGGCGTAGCCACATAACACCTTCTTTCCTTAGTGGTTAGTGATACAACACCTTTTTTGCACAGGTGGTTAGTGATACTACACATGACAATTTATTTCTCACGATTTCAAATTTTATAATTAAAACAGGAAATTTCAAAAAAAGGTGATGCAGATCGGGGAGCAGCGGCAATACCTCGATGCCACCAAGCAATATTGAGTCCAAAAAATGTTGAAATTTTTGACTTTACCTTTATTAAATTTGCTTTAGTGGCTGAATACCGTGTTTTTTGACATTATCCTTATTAATTTTGCTTTAGTTGCTGGGTACCATATATTTTTACATTACCTTTATTAAATTTGCTTTGCCGGATACCGTGTGTTTTGACCTTTCCTTTATTAGATTTGCATTAGTGGCTGAATACCGTGTATTTTGACATTACCTTTATTAATTTTGCTTTTGTGGTTAGATACCATATATTTTGGGTTGAAATTCTTTTAATTCGGCGAAATGAATGTGAAAAAAAATTGCTATGTTTATTCATGTATTTATTTAACGTTGATAACGCTTACATAGTTGTATATGAATATATTTATATATTAATAAACACTAATATAGACCAACACATTTAAAAAAATTTTTTATATGTAAATTATAAAATAATTAACAATAAAACAAAAACACACAAAGAACTAATTAACAGCATATTGAACATGTACATGATTGCAGATCCATGCCTCAATAGCTGATTTAAAATAAGGCAAAGATTTGCAGCTTTTGTAGCGTAGGGGAAGACTATTCCAAAGAAAACACGCTTTAAAAATAAATGAGTTTGTTCCATAACTAGATATTCTTGCAGGTGGAAGATTCAAAATAAAAGAATTTCTGAGAATGTATGTATGGTACATTTTTTAAGGAAAAACTCACATTAGTTCGGGATTTAGTTTGTTGACAGATTTATATGTTTCTGTCATTGGACTCCGTAAATGTTTTTCATGAACGCTGATTGTATTTTCCAAAAGAAGCAATTCTTTAAAATCAAGTTCAAAGTTATTGTGGATTACCCGTAAGGCTCGTTTTTGAACACGATGGATAAAGTTATAATCAGTTTTCTTACAAAACATCCATATTAGAGGGCAATATAAAAAGCTACATAAAACATAACTATTGACAAAGGTTCTCCTTTGTAAAATATACAAATAGCTTATAAATCTAAGCAGACAAGAAAGTTTGATATTTGCTATATTACATAATTTTCGTATATGTTTCGAGAAAGTCAATTTAGAATCAATACTAATTCCTAACAGTTCCACTTCATTTTTTACAAATACATCTATTCCACCAATATTAAAAGAGACTGCTGGGGTTTTCATTCCCAAGAACGTTATTTGAAACTTTGCAGGGTTTGTTGTCATAGAGTCTTGTCAGTGAAAAGGGCATTGGTAATTTTTATAAACAAATAAGTACTAAGAAAGAAACAAAATAAGTAACCTTTTTGCCATACTAATTTTTTGTGTTTCCGATTTGGTTGTTCGATTATGCAATGAGTTTCTAATTCTTTAAGTTTGCTTCAACGTGACTTTAATTTATAAATACTGTGTTTGCAATTTACGCAATTCTCTAAGAATAGTTTTAACGATTTAGTTTTTACATTAATAACATCCATTTTCATATACTTCCATCTTATAGTGAATAGTTACTTTATGCTCACATTACCAGAATATAATCATAGGATTATGTAACTTATTTATTAGAAAAATCAGAATCAGATGTCTAAATTTGAAATGCTATACGGTAAAACCCGAGTCTGTAAAATATATGTATTTATGGTTAATATGAAAGGATTGTAAGCTGAATTAATAAAAACCCCACGTGGTTCCCAATTGTACAATTCAAAAAGGTATCAGAGCCTTTTGAAATTCGGATTTCTCTACGAAAATAAAAAAGTTGTCAAGTGACCATCAAACAAAGTAACTTTGAACTTTACCTCAAGAAGTGAGAATGATCTCAAATTTACAGCAAAATAGAAATCAGTCTCATCGTTCCCGTCTTATAGGCACATACAAGAAATAAAAATAGCTTATGCCCCAAAAATCAATGTATATCATACATATATCCCATGATAGTCATGGTGCTCGATATTTCTTTAAACTTCATGTTTATTTATTTATTGATTTTTTTTTTTTTTTTTTGATTGTGTTCAATTATGAACATTTTTAATTCGCAAGAAGATCTGAATAATCTTATCATCGAATCGGGCAGTGTCTCAATTTAAAGCTCCCATTTGCGCTACGGCAACAATCGATAACGAAATTTTTTTGTTTTTCTCTCTCGAGTGGATTTGAACCCACGACATTTTCCATCACAATGCAATAATATCCGAAAATTTGCTACTGCTAGGCCACACTGCCTTTTATTTTATTTTAATTTCTCTGTTATTTGTTCTCTCCATTAAATTGAATTCAAACATCTTCACTTCTTATTGCTTTTCAATCCGATTAAGGGGTAACGTACTCATTCATGTCGCCACATTTATCAGATATATGATGGAAGTGGCAGAACCGTTTAAAACCTGTACACAGTGGAAATGAATTTTTCAAATCGTCATAGACCATTTCACCAGATTGCCCTCTGCTAGTCCGCTAAACCGTAAAAAAAATGAAAGCAAGCTCTATACCAAGTTGCCATTCCATTATCTTTCTCTGGGCAACGTTACCTTTTATGAGGCTTGACCGTTTACTTTTAAGAATTACTATCAATAGCGTTCTGCGTGAATCCCCAAAATTAATTTTGCAAGATAATAGTAAAACTGCTCTTTTACAAAATGAAAAATTTTTTTTGAGGCTATTGCTGATTGTTCGGCCATCAATTTTCGGGAAACATTACTAGTATGGAGTATGGTGGAAAGTCTGTTAGAAACATGCATGATGAAAAAGGCTGTCATAATTCAACTAGCCACCTCCAGGCAACGCTATCAGTAACATCCTCAGAAACACAACAGGTATTTGACCAAAATATGGCTTAACAGAACTACTTATACCACGTAAAGATTCTCTAGAAAAGCAACTCATCATTATTTTTACTTAAGCCTTATTCTCACAGTATATTAGTATAATATAGATAGATTCTTATCGTTTTCTTGCATATGCTAAAGATTATAAGCATATAAAAAGATATAATATAACAATAAATAATAGGTTTTATTGCTGATCTAATTCAAACTATCTAAAAGAGAATGAAAGTTATTTCTACAGAATAAAACTTTTTTCTTTTTATACGTTTTGATGTGATCACCACACAAAACATCTTGTATGGAGTTGTGAAAGTAGATAGATATTTCCAAATGAATTATTTACACCTAGAAAATCAAAAATTTGTTACTTTAAAGATAACGTTTTAAAATATATTAGAGAGATAGTTTTAATGAGAGATTGCAAGGCTGTATTTTGAAAAAGAATTAGTAATGCTATTATATTGTAAATTTTTGCATGGAATGATTGCTTAAACATGAAATTCTTTAAACACAAAAAAAGTTCTTCAAGTAATGTTGTAAATAACCACCACAACATAGAAAAAATTTACCCTTCTCTTGATTACTTCAGCTTAAATGGAGAGTTACATAAGAAGATAGTTGATCAACACCGAGTCATAATTGGGACAACGAGCGAAAATTTAATTGACCAGCATAACTTTGATAACGTCCTAAATAAACAATTTATATCCGCTGATATTTTGCAAAAGTACAAAGTTGATAACACCGAATTAAATATCAAGACATCATATTGGTTTCCGCGTCTTAAAGTTTGTAATTTAACGAAAGATGGCGACACAGAAAGCGTGCAGAGTTTTGATTCGGTAGTTTCATTTACTATTCAATTAAAGTTTTTATTTTATTTTTATTTTGTTTTGATAAATAGCATAAATAAATAGTTTTAAAATTAATAAAAAACCAAAATTTTTTTATAATTTTTTTCTCATAACAGCTAAGTAAAAAAATCATTATTTTTTAATCGTTATAAAAAATTAAAATATGGTTTATTAAAAAAATAAAATAAATGTGTTAATAAATTTTTAAAAGAATTATTAATATTTATTAATATTTATTTAGTTTCTAATTTCTTCAATGATATTAATAATATTTGAAAATTCTAAGACGTTTTTATCACTCAATAACTTTTATAAAAATTACTTATAAAAACCAAAAAATTGAAAAAAAAAAAAAAGTAGATTTGATTTTCGTTCGTGTCTAATTAAAACATATGATAGCTTGTAAGATAAAATTTACTTTGGTGATGGTTACTTCACTATCACCAGAGTTGGAACTTCCAATATGACAAAAAAAATATATGTTTTGGAGAAACAAAATAAAATTTTTCTGTTTTACGAATGTTTGAAAAAAACATTTTTACAAACTCGCTAAAAATATTTGAGGGAGGTTAAAACCAAATGTAATGTCACTTATGAAATTTTGTTATGGTTTGTAATTATTATTTAATGAGTGGGAATTTCACTCTTAATGGTTTATCAACAAAGCATAAACAAAAGCATGGTGTTTCGTTTCATTTTTATTATTTTTTTTTTTTTCACTAAAATTTTGAGGCAATAAATTGAAAAAATAAATTTGATGACCAAACACATAAAAACGCCGATTTTTTTCGGCAATAAATATGTAGTCAATATGAACTCGCACCTTTTAAAATATAAGTGTCAGCATAATTGTCATCTTCTAAACATGATACTGTTAAAGAATTTTTTGATATACTTCTGAAAAATAATCACGCTACAAAAGTTATCAAAATCAACTAAAATTTGCAGCCAAATTGAGATTTTTCTAGTACAGGTATAAGGGTAAATTCTTTTAGAAAGATATGACTTGACCGTAAACTTAAGTTTGTTAAATTAGTGTTACTTTTTTATTTCTTTATAATTTTAATTACTATTATCGTTATTTTTTTCTCTTTTTTTTTCATAAAATTTCAACAAAAACATTATTTACTTAAATTATGAAATTAAAACTTTTTAGTATCTGAAATTTTTTTGGCGAAATTTTCGATTCTACCCACTATTTGTAATTTTTGGGAGTGTCATTTGTTTGTATAGGACGTTTTCTGGAAGTTTTCACGTTATTTTTGGGCGTGTCGTTTTTATATATTGATTAATTTTTGTTGGCAAAGGTTAAAAATTGACAAACTGAAAAATATAATACTCAAAGTGAAACAAAAACTATGCGCTAGCCTGGAATCGAACCCGGGGTACAAGATTGTGAATCTTGTACATACATACAAGGTTCCCTTCATTGTGCACTACACTATTAGCGCATATGAAAACTGCAGCAGAATTCAACAAACAACTAATTTTCTTACGCTACTAGTGATTAATGTATAATAAAGCTGTAAATAGAAATAAATTTTCTTCTGTCGACAGTGTTGAAATTTGTTTTGAATTGGCTTTGATCTCGGCTTACATCATCTCTATTATCTCGATTGAATTATTCTCTACTTTTCAAATGTTATTAATAAAGAAATGGGGAGGCGAATAAAATATGGAAAAAATAAGCACGATTTTTGGCACAAATTTCGCTTCAAATATCGGCCCGAATTTTCTGCGGAGTCAGAAAAAAAAGTTCTTTACTAAAGAAAATTTTTCAGGTTACTGCCAAATGAATTCCACATGCAAAGATTGCTTGTCGCAAAAGATTATATTTCGTACGTTTTTTTTTTTTTTTTTTTGGTTAACATTTTTATTCGTCAAGGTAAGATATACAAACATAATAAGTGTTTACAAAATAATAATACAACATTAATTATGTTATATTATTAATCATATTATATTATTAATTATACAATATTATTAATTATGTTATTATTAAATAAAAATATCATAAAAAGTTCTTGACAGGAAGACAAAGAAGATGTATGTTAGGGAGAACCTAAAGATCATTTCGTAGACCCCCTGTGTAAGGATAAAGCAATACAAAAGTTTAAGAAATAAATTGTTTTAAAATATAAACAAAAATGTGAAATTACATTGACGTAAAAATCATTAGATGTTGTTTTAAATTATATTTGAATGCAGGAAAGCTATAACTAAAACCTCTCAAACTTTTATGCGGAAAATCTTTCCGCAGTTGAGGAACTCTGTAACCTGTAGAAAACTCTTTTAGCTTGGAATTTATGAATGAAAGCTTAAAATTATTAGAAACTTTATTAGATTTTAAATTTAGTTTTGGCGAAAACTTGGTACATATTAATTTGGTAGATATTTAGAACATTCATTTCAAGCATTAGTGCTTTAGAACGTTCACATTTCTTTTTAAGGTTTAAAACTCGACATGCCTTTTTTTGAAGTTTGAATAAATTTAGTTTGTTTGTTTGATACGCACTCCACGAAGCGATATTTACATAACATAAATAACTACGAATAAAACTAAAGTGTAATAATCCTCGTGAAGTAAAATTTTAAAAAGACCTACACTTATAAAAAATTCATATTGCCTTACATAGTTTAGTTTCCAAGTAACATTAACTTAAAATATCTTTGCCTAATCCCTGATAAGCAATAGATGTAAACAACTTGGAATTCATAGTTTCTTCTTTGCATTTTTTTTGAAAAATCAAAAATTTTTAAATTCAACAATTCTGATCCAAAGTAAATTATTTTTATTTTTTGTTGATTGCTTATTCAGTAAAGTCAAAAAAAAAAAATGTATATATATATTATAGAATTGTTATGGTTATAAAAATTTAAGAAATGGCGTTTAAAAAAATATAATTTATATGATATCTATATATTTATATAATAGAAAAATTAATTTTAATTTTAGGGTAAAAACGATTAATGAATGTTTTTGGAAATTTTTACAGTAAAGTAGGAATTATTATCTAAAAAAGGGTTAATTATTATTTTATTAATTTAAAACTTTATCATTTAGACGAAGTTTTTGGAACGCGATGTGTTTTGATTAGCAAAATCTGTTATATACATGGAAAATCTATGTATATAAATTCTAAAATTCTAAAAAGGCAAACCTCTCGTAGACATTTTTTTACATAGGTATTGACATTTATAAACATTTATACATTTATACAGAATTCAACTATTTGAATTTCAAGATTACATTGACTAAACTGTTTAAGAACTGTTCGAATTTACAAACTTTGCGAAAATTGATAAAATACTGTAAAATTAATAAGTTTCTTGCTTGGCTAAGTATATTCTAACCATAATCAATACCATTTTCATTATTTTTTCCTGCTCGTACGTGAAAAGTGGAAAGAAGAGAAAACACTACTCGACTAAATCTGATCTAGTCTCTTGAATAATTAAAAAAAGTATCATTTCAGAAGAGAATATTTTGAAGTCACCAGTTTGTTTAAAAATTATCTCAGACAAATTCCTTAGTTTTGAAGTTCAATAAGAATAAAAAGCGCTGCCAATTTTTCTAAAAATTCAAAACATTTCACAGTTAAGATTAAAATCTGCTGTTTCTTCTTTTGCTTCAGGACGCTTCACACGATGGCTTTTCAGGACAGTTTTCTTGGGAATCACGCGTAAGTTATATTAATAAATCATTTTGTTTGGAGGTTTAACGAAACAGTTTTATATTCATTTTTTTTTTTAATTTACTGCATTGATTCTAAATATTTAATACTTGATAGAGTGCAGAAAGTTATAAGTTATGTATATTTATAAGTAAAAGCTTCAAACAGTCACCGAATCTTATGCAAAACATTATAAGAATGTATATATAAAGCAATGTATATTTTGATACCTTTTCTCTGCTTAAATTCTGTTTAACTTTCAATTTTAGAATTGTCAAAGTTCTAGCAAAAGGATAAACAACTGCTTAACTGACTATAGATCATACTTTTAGGACATGTGGGCGCTTTGTAAATTAAAACACATATTCAACATTTTACGTTCCAAAATTCCACAATCCAACATCTCACATCTCAATATCCCAGCATTCCACATTCCAATTCCCATATCTACCATTACTCTTACCGATATCTAACTTCAAAACACCCCACTTTTTTGATTTGAATGCGCATCGCATGAGTACTTTGAATACATGCAAGCAGAGTTCTTTGAAAAAAAAAAATAAAAAAAAAAAAAAAAAATATTGGGAAAAAAAAAACCAAACTAATTCATAGGCGCGAATTTGATAAAGAGGCATAAACAAGAATTAAAAAAAAAAAAAAAAAAAAAAAAACAGGTCTGCAAAATTTCATGTTGTCATGAAGTTTTTAGTTGTTTTGTTGTTTTTAGTGTCTAGATTGCATTTTAGACGTTATAATATCGAGTCTCAGAAATTACTTACCAAAAATGAAAGAAAGATGTAGTGCAGTGAGTGACAATACTGTTAGCTAATTTGATTTTTTTTTTTTGTTTTTAAATGTTATACCGATTGATATTACTTAATTTTGGATTAGAAACTGGATAAGATTGAACTTGATAATAAAATTTAATGAGAACTAGAAAATTTATGTATGCTTGTTATATTTTTCAATAAACTCAAAAACATTCCACTGTAGCTACGATTCTCACCATAGGTGGTAAATATTTATTGAAAAGAGTAAAGCGCTAGAAAGTATTTCAAACATCCTGTTTTAAGACAAGTGAAAAAAAAAACATATTTTATATTAAAGGTCGCCACTTTCTTTTCATTCCATAATAATCACAGAATTATTGTTTCAGATGAGCGAGATCATGCATTTTTATCTTTAATGGAGATTAGGTGAGGGATTTAGCAATGCAAAAGGATTCTTTTTTAATTCGAATACCATTTTATTGGTGTTTTTTTTCTCTATTTATAATATAACGTACCCAACTCATCATGACATAAATATCTTTATCTTCGAAGTCATCTTCAAAATTGACTATCTGATTATCAATTTGATAATTGTCTAATTAATTGATAATATGTTTCATGTGCTTTAGTACTTTAGTAGATAATTTTTTGATAAGGGAATAGTAAAGCAAGTTAAGTAAAAAAAACAATTTTTATATTCTTTTTTGTTTCTTTTTTATAAAAAACGATATAATTTTTAGTTTGTCAGAATTTAAAATTTGAGTTAAAGCAACTGGTCATTAAAAAAGACAATTTGCTTAATTCCATGTGTTTTTACGAAATATACTTCGCATTTTTTATCCTAATGTGGCTCAAAAGGCGTTCTTACTACACAATTGTATTTTTTTCCTTTACCCTTGCCTTTATTTGTGATAACTTCTGTTATCTTATTATCAAAGCTGATTTAGACTTTAACTACTTTGAATCGTTTTATCCTCCCAAAAATCTTAATATAGATGAAGGTGGCTCAATTAAAACAATTAAAAGGAATTAAATATATTAAAAATATCTTAAACGTTAAAAAAATTTTCGAGAAACTAATTTAACCTCATTTTTGCAGCCCAAAAAACTTAAAGAATCAAGAATTAAGTTTTAAACTTTAAAATGTTGCATCCATTCCAGAATGCCAGCGTTTTTGTGTAGAAGAATAACTTTTTTAATTCAATTTTTCTCGAGGTAAGAAATGCACTATTTTGCAGCTAATGTAGAAGCTTAACCAAATCTAGAATGGTAAAATCTCCAATTTTTTACCCGAAACTGCTAATTATGGTGGCCATAATTATTGGTAAGAAAGGGAGAAAAATGACATAATAGATTAAAATTGGAGGAAGGAGAAGAAAGGAAGATGAAAGAAAGAAAGAGCTTGCTGTAATAAAAAGTTTTAAGCTTTGGATGCATAACAATCAACTTCATAATCCATTTTATAAAGGTATAGGAACTTAGGTAAAATGATGTATGGGAAATGCTCTTTCATAATGGTCGAAATTTAGATAAATTTTTGAAAGTTTACTCAATATAACATCACTAATGCTAGCTTACTAAATTTGAATGACATGATTTTTTCCTAATTTCGACCTCAACTGCGCCTTCAAGCAATTTGCTCCATTCTGCGCGCTAATCTTCCTATATTTTTCGATCTTCAAAAAAATATGAATTCTTTTATCCTGAATTCAGCTCTTCATAAAAAATTTATTAATGACTTATACAAGTTAACTTTTTATTTCGATTCTTGTTATTTATTTCATAATAATAAAATAAAAATAATTCGATATAAAACTAAAAATACAATTCCAAACAATATAAGGACTAACAAAAATTAAAGTAATCATCACCAATCAGAATACAAAAATGAATTATAATTCACTATTCACACTGCTTTGATGAACTTTGATTTTATATGATTTCCTATATGGTAACCACCACAGTAAACACACTTTCCCGCTAATAGAGCTGGGCTATCACCATCATAAACGCCATATAAATAATAAAAAATGAAAATAAATAAAGATTTTATCTTAAGAAGTTACAAAATTCCTAATGGCTATCTCAGATGGCCATTAAGAATTATTACTTCTTATTTTTTTAATTCTAATTCATTTCGAAGTTATAGTTACATTAAATTAACACAATAAAATAATAAAAGTTCGCTACTTCACCAGGCAGACGATAATTTTTACCGAATAATCTTGGATTTATTGTCAAATCTTTTGTAACAAAAAAAATGAGAGTTGAATGGTTTTTTAGAAAAAAATTTACTGCAAACTTACTATATTAATCACCACAAGCAATGTAAAATGCTTATATTCGAACCTGCTATGTACGCTTGGGTCATTTTGTTGAAAATGATTGGGTGAAAGTTTTGCAATTTGAGACATTCTCATAGATACTAATTTCTGCGGGAAATTTAAAACTGAATGATACGCATTCCATATATTATATTTATCTAGACAAAGTTTTTTGGCTTTTATTAATGTTTTTTTGGGGAGCGCCGATCGATCGCTTAGTTTTAGATGATTTGATTTGAACGCACAAATTTGCATTTTACTAACAGATGTTATACATTTACACGAAATAACTTCCAACACGCTGTCAGGAGCTTGCTTTTGGAGCATCCACACTATCTCTAGTTGTTTACCCTAATTTAGCACCCATTACCAAGTTTTTGTGGCTCGGTGCATTTCTTCTTAACGTAAAACATTTAGTTTGTATCTGAATACGTCAAACCATATAATTAGCATACAAACTTTTCAAACATTTGGAAAATTTAATCATCCATTGTGAATGAATTCCCTAACTCCAAACTATTTTGTTTACTCAACCGACGAATTCATTAGTTTGTAGAATTTCACTTTCCCGAGGTTATGAAAAGTGCTTCTATAGTCATTCCCTGTAAAACTATAATTTCTAAAACATTATTTTGTAACATCAATCTGTGTAAACACAAAGTTCTCTTAAGTGTTTTACAAATTATATTCTGGCAACCACAAATCACGCCTTTATTTATTTTTAGTCCATGCAAAATATGGTGTTCCCTGCAACTCCTCAAAATGTACGAAAGAATAGTTTAACTGGTGATGAAAATATGAACACACTCTCTTCTAGTAGTTTGGAAGATGAGAGTCATAGAGTTTTTGAAACCATGAATGAACTGAATGCAAGACTCTTGGAAAATTACAAAGAAGCTAAGAAACAGCGCGAAAAATATCTTACTTCAGACATTGAAAAAACAGAGGAGGAGATCAGAGAGAAAAATGTCAATGGGACACGGGATATGAAGTTCATACCCAAATCTATAAATAAAAACTGGGAAAATCCAAAGGAAAATATTGAAGTCCCAAAATCATTTGACTCAGAACTTGCTCAGGCATTAAAACGTCACACTTGTTCAACCGAAGAAGGAAAGGTGTTAAAGGCTAAGTCTAAAAATGTAATTTATGATGAGGCAAAGTCATTTAACGGATATTTAAACTTTCCCAAAGATAAAACAAATAATAATAGCCATAATATTATGGCAAATGGTAAATCAGAAGAAAAACTTCGAAAATCTTCAAATAAATTGAGTAAATCTCCTTTAAGCGATAAAGCAAAATCCCCTACATCAAGTGAACTTTCAAGAAAGTTAAGTTTCTCAAGAAAGAGTAGTAAAAGACGAAGCAGCAAGAAAAGTAGTCCAAAAATGGAAAATGATGCTCTAGTTATATGCAACAACCAAGATTCTATTACAACTTTAAAAGATGACATTAGTAAGGTAAGAGACAAAGGCTATACGTTTTGATACGTTTATACGCACTTTTCGTTTTTTAAGCTCGCAAATTTTTATTGTAATAAGCACTAGCGTTAAATATTTTCAAAACATCGCTTCAAGCATATAGACAAATGTCAGAAAATTTTTCCATTTTTAGAGTAAGGTCCCGATTGTCCCGCGTAAGCAACTGTATTATTTACACGGCATCGATTTTTTCTCATCTTATCAGGATTTATTGTTAATGTATTTAATTAAATACTTTTTCGTACTTAAGATTGGGAATTATTGTCGTTATAAATCGGCAACTCCCATCGAAAAGCTTGATTTTTCAATATTTTCTCATAAACTTTGTGCGACCATGATATCAAAAATTATAATCAAGGTAAGTAAGTAAGTAAGTAAGTAAGTAAGTAAGTAAGTAAGTAAGTAAGTAAGTAAGTAAGTAAGTAAGTAAGTA
>JAUZNK010045359.1:0-16600 GCA_035046665.1 Euphysa ruthae | reverse complement strand
GCCATAATATATTTATAGTTCTTCCTGATTTATAAACTTTTGATATAAAAAATCTTACTATTTCATGCCTTGTTTCCATGTAAATTTAGAGCGAGGAAAGAACACTGACGATGATCAGAATTTAATTAACTAAATCTCTAAACTGTGATTATGTAGCTACTATCTGCATAAAAGTTATTAAGAAAAAATTTATAATGTCACTTTGAGGGATTTTCATTTTGTTGTTATATCATTTTAACTTATTTTAAAAAGAGGCGGTATCAACATTACTTTATCAACAATAACATAACAGATTTCAAAAAAAAAAAAAAAAAAATAAAAATAAAATATTTAAAATATTTTTGATAAAATTTAATACGAGAATAAATACTTACAAATATCTTATTTTAAATAAAATTTTTTTGAAGAATATTCAAGATTCCTTGAATTAATCCATAAGAAAAATAAACCACATTTAAATTTATGAGTGTGTTTTCTCTATATGATATATTTATATTAACTTTTTATCGCAGAAATATCACACATACTTGTTGGTTTTAGTTATTGTGTACATTTCTTCGTAACTATAGCAATGGAAATATTTTAACCAAAATTTTTTAAATAAAACCTACAAGTAAACTTCAAAGCATAAAATTTTACCATTTTTTTTTTTTTTTATGAAACGATTTCTTCCAGTTCGCAAAATTATATGAAGGCTTCGCTATAACCAAATGACGTCATTCGCATTCGAACCACCAAAATTTTGTCTTGTAGCGCAAATTGCTTACCACAAGAAGACCGCGGAATCACAGTTAGAATCTATATTTTAAATAATAAAACAGCTTATTTCCTGTCTAGTTAGATCGCCGCCATCAATAATTTAATAGATTATCGTGAATAGAAACAATATTCTTTTTGGTTATGAAGAACTCAACATAATTCTATGAGCATTTATAAACAAAACTAATCGAAACTCTATGCATTATAATATTTTGTTACACGATATCAAAATGGGAAACCCAGGAACTCAACGAAGTTTATATTTCGCTGATTATGAAAAAAGTCATAGATATATATTAACTTCATCTCAAAACCTACTGTTATTATTGGAATTATAGCTCCGCTTAAAGCATCAACCAGGAATTTTTTTTACTGAACTATTGTAAAGAATTGTGAAAGCAAATACGGAATTTATTCAAAACTTGCACAATAATTTCGTAAAAGTTATTTTAATGAAAATGCCTACGAAAAACAAGCTTTTCGTTATACATGGTAAACATTAACACTTTAATATGTACCTAAATGGATTTTGTAATATGAGAAAAAAGCTAACAGGATTTTTTACATATTTTAACACTTTGACATATAATTTTAATATTTTTGAAATTCATATGACTTCATAACACAAGTTTCATGATTTATAAAATATACTCTGATTCGATTTGTAACATAGGGAGTCTTGATTCGTAATATATGTCAAAAAAATTCATTAAGACACCTTATGTTACGAATCAAGATATCATATATTACTTACACTTTCTTAAAATGAAGACATGACATTGCAAAGAAAACAGTATTATTTCTCGGAAATGTCGGAAAAAATGAAGGAAAGAAAATATTGTCTTAACTCAGAGAAAAATACTTCGAATTCTAAGTAAAAACAACTTTGCTGCTTCAAAATTTAGTGAAGTACGTACACAAAGGTGTTAAGTAAAAGTAAGTAAAAGTAAACGTGGCAGGTCTTGGAGTACTTAGAACGCCCATTTGCGCCTACGAAATTAGCCCAACCAAACAACCCGACCAATTTGAGCTAGCGTTGCATTACGCAGTGTCTTTTGCTCAGAAATTCAGAGATAACATGGAAATAAATTTTCGACAGAGGCGGGAGTCGAACCCGGAACCTTTAGTTCCGTAGTCAAATGTCCTACCACTGTGACAACTCCGCAAAGAAATGATAGTTGCTAATCTTTATCTCGAAAAATATATAAATCAAGATACAACACTGAAGAAAATCACAGCAATTACTATCAAGTTTAAACGCAGCTCTTCTCAACTGGATTTGACTACTGTTACTTTTTCGTTTGGAATTTAATTGATAATTGCCGGGTAAGAATCTTCCAAGATGAAATAGTCGATAAATCTAGAATATTTTTTATAAAATTTATTCTTACAGAGATAGTAGTTAACTACTATACCGATGAAAGATCGACAAAAGATATTTTAACAGTGTCCGCAGAAGAAGACAGTTCTTCCAATATTTGGTGTTACTGTCAGGTGGGAGAGGGTGAGGATGATTTAATTGGAATGTGATGACGAATTATGTAGAGTTGATATGTGAAGTTCAGTGATCTCAGGCCAATGGAATGAAGATTAAATTTTCACAAAAGAAACATTCAACGTTTCTAAAAATAGTTTTGAAACAGCTGATCTAGATATTGGAAATCCGTTTGACAAATCAATCACTGGAGACCCTAGCCGGATTCACATTAAACTCATAATAAAACTTTGAAACGCTTTAATGACATTGGTTTTAAATCAGATTTTACAAACTCAAACACGTAAATGAGCGTTAGAAAATCTGCTAAATGTAAAAAGTAATACGTGCGACTGTTATCGTTAGTAAAAATTCTTTCGATAAACGTGAATCTAAGAATTTTTTATTTCAAATCTGCACTTGCTTCCATTAAACCCTTGCATTTAGACGTGAATCGTGACAGCTTATTTTTTATCTCGTTTAAATTTTTCTCTGTGGATGTCATGCAATAAATATTTTTTTTTATTATTGTTTGAGACAATTCTATAAGCAAACAAAAAACTTAAGTCAAAAATTGTATAGCAAGCTTTGCCAAGAAAAGTAAGTTCAAAGTATACATATAAATGTACAACCTCACAAAAGAGTAGATTGTATATTTTTAAAATCGTTTATATTCTTAAATTACATATATGATATTAATTATGAATGAATAATTAACACTGCAATAATGTGCAAATATATTATGGAACTCAGATGCCATTAGGACACCTTCATAATTGAAAAATGTACCACAAGCAGGTTAAAACAATATAGATACAGCGCCCTTGGTATATTGAACTATATGTTTATTTTTTGGTTAATAGACTTTTCTCTGTTAGATCTAAAGGATAAAAGTGACTGTCCATACACATTTAGATTTGTTATTATTTTTGCTTTTACAACATGCGTCAAATGTGAATTTGTGCTAAAATTTGATACAAGTCTCATATAGTATGCATATTACAACAGACCGACTCATATAAAAGAATAACTATGTGGCATAACTCAAAAGAATTTCAAATTTAATATAAACACTCGCCAAAATAAAACAAATATATATATAAACATGTTTACAAAAACAAACTTTCTTTTTTCTTCGTATAATCCTAATTTATTTTCAGAACGTCTTTTAACTCAGTTACCTCGTTCTAGATCTTTACACTGTGACCCAGTTCTAGAGTAGGAGATCAATCTACGTCAATTTTTTCGTTAAGTTTTGATTGCTAACCTTTCAAAAACCACCATCTCTCAACAACACAACATATGAGAAAGTAATTTAGCAGGAACTATTTAAAACAAAAAAATTACATTTAAGAAAATGTTTTCCATATACTCTCAGTGTGAAAATTACTGTAGAAAGTTAACTCGGTGTAAGGTCCTTTCTTCGCATATCTACTAGCCATTTATTTCTTCTTTCCAGCGAAATTTATTTTCTTTATTATCTGATCAACTTAATACTAAAGGCAGTGGAAAAAATTCGTTGGTTTGGATTTTTTTTGGTGTTATTAGAATATCCAAACATGCCACACGACGTAAACATCCTTCAGATTTTTTGATCTCGTTTTTTTTATATTGTTTGTTTACATTCGCAATCCTACCGTCATGGCAAATGTAAACAATAAATGATAAAAAATTAGCATCACAAGAAATCTCTATATGCGCACATCTTTGAAAAATATTGTCTCGCCTTCAAAACCACGATGCTATCGTTATTTTTGCTTATACATAAAACTTTTTTCAAAATTTTATTATTTTAGCATTTTTAAGATTTTTACAAAAGCATTTTCTAATAATATCCGAAAACATAGGTTTTCGGACATTAGTGTTTCGAACCTAACTTTCTTTGTCAGCATGGAAAAATTTATATATTTTGGGTAGATTTAAAAAAAATTCTATCGATAGATATGACATATACTCTAAATTTGTGTAACTTTTTAATTGTAATCCAACTCATACTTTGTAAATTGCGTTTTATGTTATACGGTATAAAGTTATACTTTATATAGCATATCGATAACCAGGCTTTATAGAATTTGAAAACATTTTAAGACAAAAATTAGTCGTTTCGTTGATTTTTAACCAAAAAGTTATGGAGTTTTATCTTTGCAGATGAAAGTTCTGTGCAAATATCGTGAGGGTTGATTTTTACAGATTCATTCAAGATCAAATCATGATTTCAAAAAATTGGAAATCGAGTTTTTTCTTCCTAACATCATTGATTGTTTGGTGGCAACTTAAACGATAAATATAAAGCAAATACATATTTGGGTATTTTTGCAAGGTAATATATAATCAATAAATAAATGTTTACGAAAGTATGGCAAGCTTGTTGGAAAGCCAAAGTAAAAAATGGTATATAGTAATTGTTGATAGAAGAAAGTTGCAACAGATTTCAACAAACAATAAGTTACGCTACCAGTGATTAATATACAATAAAGCTGTAGCTAATTATAAAAAAAAGTTCTTTGTCGACATTATTTAAATTGTTTTTGATTTGGTTTTGATCTATTGGAAGAATAGTTTATGAAAAAAAAAAAAAAAAAAAATGATTTAGTGTCTTATATCTTAAGACATCCTATACATATCATGAAAAAGTATATTTCAATTCAAAGTTGAATTTTCTGTTCATAAAACACCGCTTTGTTTAAAGATATGAAATTAAATATCAAAACGATAGATATTTAAGGCTATTTGAATGAAATGTTTATGATTCTTTTGTATAAAATCCTCTGTGGACAGCATTGAAATTAATTTTGATTCAGGTTTGATTTGGTAACTAACAAAAAATACCTAGGCTGTCTCGATTGAATTATTCTCTACTGCTCAAATACTATTGATAAATAATTGGGAAGACGAGAGAAAAATTATGAAAAAAAAAAAAAAAAAAATTGGCAAGAATCTAGGCACAAATTTTCTGTAGTCAGCAGCAATCTAGGCACTAAATTTCTATGTAGTCAGCAAAATAATGAATTTCCAAACTAAAGAAAATTTTTCGCGTTACTGTTAAATGAGCTCCAGCTGCAAAGCTCGCTACGTTCACTTTTTTGCTTTCGCAGTAATATTTTAGACCAAAGTGAAATATTTAGAACCTCTAAGCATTAAAAATGATTTGACATTTAGTCAAAGCATTTATATATAAATTAACCAATTTGAAATATTTATTTTGTAGAAACATTTATATTGACAAAATTTTTTCATCAGCATCATACTTTCAAATAAGAAACAAAGATCAGGATTTCCTTTCAGCTTCAACAAATACATTATTAAAAATTTTGAATATTAAAATGGAATGAAATTATGTTCAAATCAATAACAGCTTGTGTCATACTTTTTTGTTGATATCATGATACTTGTTTATCTGAATATATGATATTTGTCCCAGAAATCAGAAAAAAAAAAGAAAAAAGAATGAGCGAACAAATTCTAGCTATAAAACACGGCAGTTTTTCTGCACCAAAATTCACGAAAATTTACGACAGTTCTCGACTCATTTTCACGTAATATTTATAGCACAGACACTTCACATCGATATTCAGATCAGATAGTTTACTTTGTTATGTACTAATCAACATTAAACAAGAACCCGTTCAGTATAATTAATCAAAAGTGGAGCTCAGTGAGGAAAAACTTAACATTGTATCAATTATTTTTACCTGAACGCCAATTATAACTAGAATTAGCAAAAAATCAAAAAATCTTTTAGACTTCCCATCTGTTGTAATTGTTTCTTGAATGAAAGGTTCATCGCATGAGATCAAATTCTCTAAGATCAATTCTTGTTGATATACGCACAATGAAAAAATACCACTAAACCTCGAAAAGTTCCAAAATTAGCATAAAAAACGTGTTTGGGAGAAGCACGTCTGAATAACCCAATAATAATACACGGAAATTTTGTAAAAAGCTAATGTTACCATGTATTTAATAAAAGCGTTATATTTCTATAAAAATATAATTAAATAATTAAATATAATTAAAATATAATAAATATATTTCTATAAAAATAGATATAATGTGAATAATTAAGTATGTGAAATTTTTATTGAAATTATTAAGAATTTGATTTGACGCAGACTATTTATATTTTTTTAAAGAGAAATTAATCTGGTACTAGCACTAATTCTAATGATAAAAGATTTTGACCCTAAAGAAGTTTTAATTAAGCGCAACAACAAAATTTCCATACTTTGACTCCTTTCATTGAAAGCGTCATCAAAATGGCTTTGTATTACTTTAATTGCAGCAACTCCCTTTTCCATATTTATCATAAAAATGTGAAAAGGAGTCAAAAGGCCTAAAGTTTTTGAATCAAACATGGTTGTTCAATGAGTGGTCTTTAGTATTTCTATTGTAAACAACCCATTTATTAAATTCTTTATAAATTATTCTATTTTAAGATTCCTGATAGGCGTTCCCCTTCGATGTTTCAAAAGCGCTTTTCTACCAATATAAATTTATATTATAGCTTTTTATAACCTTAGCGATTAATAATTAAAATATTGGAGAGATATTGACGTCAGTTTAAATGTATTAACAGGACACATGAGAGAGTAATTCCCTGAGGGAAACCGTTAGCGATATTTCATTGCGTCAAATTGGAAAGAAAATTCAACTATTTTATGCAATGCTAATTAAAACACTTATCGCAATGCACAGACCATAGAAGGATATTTATAAATCAGTTGCTTTTCTCAGTTGCCTCACATATATCTAATTAGTTTATATTTAATCAACAGTCACGATATGCCATCGTCTTCAAAGTAATTTTGTTTTATTATAAACAATAAGTATAGAATTGGGGGTATATGTGTCTGATGAAATTTTATATTCTGAAAAAAATCGGCAGAAGAATTAGCTTGTCAATTAATTTATCACCTAAAAAAAAAAAAAAAACAAATAAACACTCATTCTTACTTTCCATGAAATGTCTTTGTGCAAGTTAAGATATTGATTCTTAAATATATTTTAATTTCCGAAAAATAACTGAAACTTAACTTTTTATATAGTTGAAAGCAAAAAAGCGGGTGTAGCGAGCTTAACAGCTGGAGGTCTTGGCAACTACGCAAAAAATTCTTTATAGTAAGGAAGCGTTTTTTTACTGACTCTTAATTTTTGAGCAGAAATTTTTGATGACGCTTTCAATATTTTAAGAATTGTACCATTCGCATTCCTTAATTGGCCCAATCTTGTCATCGTTAGGAATTGTAAAGTATACGACTCACTCCATTTATAGGAAAATTTCCATCTTTTCTATCAAATATCCTTTGGTTCTTTAGCTGAACTTTCTCATTTACTTTGAGCGATGTTAGCAGGGTGTTTCTACAGTTATAATCTTTTTTTCTGTTCATTTTGTACTTTGGTGATGTTGGTACAGGTCTAATTGTGAGTTTCATGCCTCAGACTCAACATTGTCTAAAGAATTGTGTTCAGTTCTTCAAAATTGAATGGTTGCGCATGCTCATTAGTTTGGTTAGTATCCCTTAAAGTATACTTAACGTTGATAGGGAGTATAGGATGTCGATTATACATCAAATAAAACGGGAAAAATATAGTTGATGTATATTTACTCACTCTGTGCGCAAAGTGGACACCTTCGATTAGGTATGTCCATTCAGATGACTTTGTATTCAAAACCTTCACAAGAGAATCTTTGATACTCCGATGTTCACAAAGTCCATTGGCTTGCGGATGATAATCAGATGTAACTCACTGATCTATATCAGTCATTTACGAATTCTTTTCATTGATCGTTGATTTGGATCTTAATGCAACCATGTCTGCTTATGACTTCATAAAAATATTGTGACACAGATTCAACATGCTTGGCTTTAAATGGTTTAGCTTCTGACCATTTCGAGAAGTAGTTAATGCAAACAACTAAATTTTCCAAACCATAAACTTCCGCTAGATTGCAGATATCAATTCCGATTGTTTTCACCACCTCTGATGGAACAGGAACATTTTGTAATTCTGTAGAAATCAACTTTCCGATTTTTCTATTCACTCACATCAACTAACATGTTGTGCCAAAAAACACGTTTCGAGCATTTTTGGCAAGTAGAATTTCGCCCTCGATGTGATGCCATTACTTTGTGTTCACTGTTATTGCCAATTCCTTGATGGGTATTTTTAAATGTTATTCTGTTTTTTTTCTATGGATTTGCTGAAAAGTCGATTACTTTCGACTCCCTATTTGCCACCAATAATCGAAAATTGCTGACAGGTTCTTCAGAAATTTTTGTTCTTTCCTTTGTCGACTAAAAAGAAATGAAAATAGGATCCCAGTTAAGACGGTTCTATACTTAAAAAAGTAAAATTTTAAGTCCTTTTGACTAAGTTGAAAACGTTGGTGTAATTTGTATTTCAATAAGAAATAAAACTTGCTTTACTTTATCCCCTATCCCTGCCTAAGCCTTGAAAAACCATATAAATAATTAGTTTATGTTATATCTGCGACTATGCTGAGTTTTATCACTATGTTGATTTTCAAGACTGTGCAGTAAATATCTTCTGATAGCTTACTTTGATTCATTTGAAATTTCTAGAGTTTGTTTGTCAAGTCAAAAACTGTAATATAGTTACATATGATTTTTCTTTCATCGTGTAAACTGGCTGTAAATTGTGTAAAATGAAAACAATAGTAATAAACAACATAAATAAAAACAAACCTTTATATCCATCCGTGTACGAGTTTGTTTGAAGATAAGTTTCTATACCCTCAAGTTTAACATGCTGAATATGGTTTTACAGTGTAAAAACATCTTTGACGAATTGTATTTATTAACTGGTTGATTATGATTCCCCAATAACTTAAGAGCTTTTCAGGGGAGATGTTATAAACTAAGGGGAGTCGTTTTTTGGAGGGAGTCAAAATAATCTGCTACATCCGCAGGCCTTCTGGCTGTATTAATTATTTCATCATAAGTCCCTTTATGAGAAATTTTTGTATTCCCCTTTTCAACCCTTTATAGGTCTTCTTCACATTCATCGCGAATGGGATGGCCGACTGGTAAACATTGAATTGTTACCCTGGTATGAATCGTCCCCGCTTATTCTCAAAATTATCTTGAAATTCACTTCATATTAATTTTTCTTGCATTGTTTGTAACCATTGTTCGATAAAAGCACGGAAGGCTTCTTTGTTTACCCGATGGTTTCTTCGGCGTGCACGTAATTTCAAACTATTTCTTTTAATGAAATTCACAATCATATGATTCCTAATAGTTTCATCTTCATTTCCAGTTTGTGTGCGGTAAATTGTTCTAGCTTTAGACAATAACCAGTTAAAGTCTAAACAGTAGCCTTTGATTCGGGCTGTCAAAAACACGTTTAGCAGCTCCCTATACAGTTTAATATATTTTCTTGCTGGCCGAATTTTGAGATGTTTTTTGTGCTCTGTAGATACTGCTTCCATAATTTTGGCACTTTCTTTTTATCACCGAGAATCCATTGACTTGTTTATCTTGTATTTCTCAACAAAATCAGTTGGCTTTATCCCAACTTAATTGTCTGATATAACTTGGACTCTAAAATTAGTTGGGTACTGGTTTCTTTGATCCTGACCGCTAGAACTTTTACATGTTCCAGGGGCTTCGTCAGCATCATCAGGCATTTTTCTCTTTAGATTGGATAATTTATTATTATTTTTTAATGTTTCTACCAATCCTGGTTCAGGATTTGGAGATTGGTGAATTAAAGCTTCGTTTTTCTGCTTTCTTTATTTCTAGTTGTAATACCTTGAGCGCAAATAACATGAAACGACGACCCTTGCTGAACTCTTCTTCACATTTTAGGTATTTTAGCTTAAATAATGAAGGGGCAAACCATGTTATGACGGATTCGACTAATCTACCACGTTGGAGTACTTTACTTGTAAAACCAAAAGCACCAAGCTTTATCTGTATTTTCTTGGAAATTATGTAAAGATTATAATAAACTGGATTTGTGCTTCTTACTGATGTCATGTGAATAATTTTTTTTTTTCACAAATGAAAATTTAAAGTGCGCATTAAACTAATCTAGTAGTTTCGAAATAAAGATTGCGAAATTTCGAGAATTTAATAAAATAATCTTATCTTCAGCATAATAGAAAATAAATAAACATTTTAATAAGCATTAAAATTGAAATATATGTACAGAAATACAAACATATAAATAGAATTATAACAAGTACTTTTCCAGTACTTTAGAATGTTATATTTTGCAAAGTTCAAGGTTTACATTTAGGACTATTTTTGGAACAACAAAACTTAAATTTCGACTTAATTCGAAATTTTAATTTTTAATTTTAATCCAGTTCTCTGATCTAGCACCTCGTGGAATGAAAAATTAACTACATAAGTACTTGTTGGATTTTATTACTCTATTTCGGTGCCGGATCTTTCAACATAGTCGGAACTGACCGAAACATTAACCCTGAGGTGGATAGGCTAGACATGGATTTTATAACAATAAATAACCATTCAATACTCTTTTACAATGTTGTTAAGTTAAAAAGAATTGACAAATTTTAATACATTTAATGCAAAGTTATCTTCCACTTCTTCAGCTGACAATTTCTTCAATTAACTCATTGTGGTAAAACTTTTGAAATGTATTGGCTCTGACCCAGTCAACATGTTTCGGTGTTGTATGATTAGTAGCACCCCCTCTGGCTGCAGCAGTTGTTGAAGCAGAGCGATAGCTATGTATAAATACGGTGGGCCTTATGACAGGGTTTACCATTGATTAAATTGAGCTGTGATTTTTTATCTTCAGCCAGCTGACCTCTTCGCTTTAGATATTCCTAAACAAGGAGTACC
The DNA here is from genome assembly GCA_035046665.1 of Euphysa ruthae. Classification (NCBI taxonomy): domain Eukaryota; kingdom Metazoa; phylum Cnidaria; class Hydrozoa; order Anthoathecata; family Corymorphidae; genus Euphysa; species Euphysa ruthae. Next base: position 5,527 of record JAUZNK010045359.1, on the reverse strand, counting down.
GGGCACAATTGTACATAAGCAGCATATCTTTTATAAAAAATTGGATTGTAAAATCTGGTTGTTGCCGAGATTGTAAATGTGTTCAAGTGCTGTACTAACATCCCGTGTGTGTGTATGTGTATCGTCTATTTGGTGAAACAATTAAACTTTTTAGAAAACTTTTTATGAGCGGGTTGTCTGAGGTATCCGGTATGCTTTTTTTTGTGAGTCCAGAAAGTTCATGTGTTTCGACATAACCTTAACAATGAGCTTTTGTTGTCTTTGTTGTTTATATCTTTATTTTGAATTGGTTCCTTTACTTGATAGTTAACTTCTGAGTTACACCTTAGGGGAGTTTTTGCAAATTGACAATTTCCTAGAAGCTCTATCCATTTTAAAAGATTAGATAGTTTATCTTTGTTTATATCCTTGGGTGAGACTCTTTGGAGACCTTTGGATAGCCCTTCCTTAATTTCTGTGCAAAAATTCCTCTTCAGTCAAATCACTTACTTACAATCATATCAGGTACTTTTTGATGTTGTCATCATTTTCCTCATTATCAATCTGATTTGTCTCAATTTCTTCCCAGTTTTGAGTATGGAGATATTGCTCTATACCATTTCGTTAGATTCATTATCAAACTCATTTGACTCGACATGGATATCAATACGATCATCCTGGTCGTGAATTGCTTTTGCTGTGACAACAGACCATTCAATTTTCCGTCTTTTTTTAGAGGTTCTTGGGCATTATTACTACTATGGCTGCTAATTAGTCTAGACCCCGAGGACTGATGAGACAACCCAATGTTTTTTCTATTCCCATTCCCTTTTCTTGTTCATTGAACTAATTTAAAGTATTATTGTCTTAGTTGTTCTATAAGAAAACCTTGTAATAATTTCATACTTTCGTCATGTTTTTTTATTTACCGCTTCCTTTATATGGTAAGTATATTTGTATTTTACTGCCTCGTGCTCGTTGTTTGTGTTTTCATTTGAGACTGCCACTTTGACAGATTATAAAATACAACTAGCTATAACAAGATTAAGTAAAGATAAAAAAAAAAAAAAAAGCAAGAAAAAAAAAATCATGACCTTTGCTTTAATCGTTGAATTCTTGTTGGATATACATGGATTATATTTTATACTTTTTGTATAAAAGCTGTGTGTGTTGACACTTCGACGTACAAACAAGGAATTTTCTACGCATGTGTGCTACTCTGTCAGTTTCGAAAGATTAGGTCCCGAAATTGATTAATGATTCCTTTGTGGGTGACAAACTTTTTTCCACTTTGTATATACAAATAACGTACTTTAAAGAAACTTAGACGCACAAAAAGTACAACTCTCAAGTCTTTTCAATAAAGTTTTAGCATACGAAAGCAATAACAATAACTTTCCGCATTTCCTTTCTTTTTCTGTTTGAAGAAGACTGCAACCTCGCCTCTTCAGATTCAAATTCTTCTATTGAAAACATTACTTTCAGTTCAGTGTCATCATCATCACCCGACCCTAAAACAACACCCTTTTCTCCAAATTATCCAATTTTTTAGTTATAAGAATCGTATTATTCTCAATTCGCCTTTGTTTGACAACTCCATTGCAGGCTTTACCCTAAGAAGTTATTCGATAACTATAAAGGAATTTTAAATTTTCAACTTATTTTGTGAAAAAACTGGTGTTTATTTTGTTGGATTTTAACATAAAGACAAAAAAAAGAAAAAAAAGGAAAAAAAAAGAAAAGGAAAGTAAGTAAATGATTATCTTTCTTTGAAAAAAATATTTTATTTTCAAAAATTATTCATTTTAATATTTGATTAAGAGGCCACTCACAAATCGAAAACTCTATTTTACACGTCGAATCGACGTAATGGTGGGAGGAGTTTTCATTAATCCATGTTTGATAAATTTGACAAAACACATGGATTTTTTACGCATAAAAAAAAAAAATATATATATATAGATATATAAGTCAGTTGAATGAATAAATAAATTAATAAATTCTTGAAAAAATTTTTACCGCGTATGAAGTGTTTTCTGTTTTTAAAATGAAAATATAAAGCGATAAACTCTCTATATCTAATAATAGTACTCGTCGGACCGACGTGTAAAATAGAGTTTTCGATTTGTGAACGACCTCTAAACTTATAGTTTCTTTAACATATAAATACATTGGCGTGGTTTTTAAATTTCTTTAAAATAGCAAAAAACAGAACGTAATTAAAGTAATGTTACGAACATAACAATGTATTTTTTACCTTTTTTTCGGTTTCACCCAAGCTTTTTTTTTAACATATACTTCGAGATTTTCAGCAGTAAAAAAAGCACATATCGCTTACTGGCTTCTTTATGGATTCAAAATGGTAAAGTATCTTTTCATAAACGCCCAAAAATGAACGCTGGGTGTACTTAATCAGAGCAATATTTTGCAAGTCTGCTGATTGACGAAAAACCGGGACGTCGACACGACGCCAATTTTCGGCCAAATTAGACTTGAACGGGCGGACGAGATATGATCGTCCACCGGATGTCCTATGACGACTTGTGTTCACTGGGAATAAATAGTAAATAGTTGAATAGTAGCTAATCCATGAAATGATCTAAAAAAAAATTGTTTTTAATATTTTTCGACTAATTTTAATAATAGGTTTTGCATGAGTGGAACATCATTATAATTTCCCTCACTTTGTTTAAACTATAGTATTTTCCAGAAAAAAGGAAATACAACTGTTATAAAGTTATTGTAGGGAAAGCTACAGTCGTTTTTATGTTATGAATTTTCTTTGTAACGAAACTTATCTAAAAGTTGCATTCGACATCAAAAACTTACTATTGTTCCCTTACATTTTCTAAAAAAAAAGTTTAATTTGCTTTGTATATATTTGCTTGGATTTAGTAAATTATTTCAATCGTGAAAGCAAAAATAAAAATTGAACTTTTAACAAGAGTTAAATACTCCATAATCTTGCGTTATTCACTAACTATATAAAACCGAGAATTTAATATTTCCTAGGAAAAAATGGCTCCCTTTGTTTAATATGACTCCCTTTATAAAATTGTAACCGTAAATGAATTATCAATGTACATTACAAACAGTAGAAAAAAATTTGATTATTACTTTTCATCGAAAGAATGAATATAATGGCTGATTATTTGACACGAGTTATTTATTCAACAATTAAACATACAATATATAAATTTAAACTGCAAATTTTAATGTTGAAAATATGTCAGAAAACACGCTATATGTTTAATTTTAGAAATGGGGATGGTTTTTGTTGTTCGAGGAAAAATTTCAGATGACTTATATTTTTGACATCAAAAATAGTCTCCATTGGCGAATGTCCATCCAATATTTCGGCAGCTTAAACAATCGCAAATTATACCCATCTGACTGTTTGTGGACTGGTAAAAAGGTCGCAGTAACCTTTCCAAACTCTCCCACGACATTCTTGTACAATGAGTAAACAGATTTTTGCGATAATTGATTTAAAGTTGACTTCAAACTGTCACATATTTGAACTCGCCAACTTTAACAAAAACTAAGCAGTGTGAGCTACCATCGAACAGAAGCTGGATATGGTCGTGGTAAATGGATCGAAAGTTATTTCTGTTTTCTTCAGGTTATTCAAAACAGATTATTGGTTTGTGTTTCTCGTCAATAGTTTTACATTTCAGCTTTTGAGCAGCATGCAATATGAGATCGTTCAACATAACACTTTCGGAGCTCAAACTTTTTTTTTTATCTTCCTTTTTAAGAAAATAAGAATCGTTACGGATCCAGTATTCCTCTTCGCTTGGTACTTCATTTGGTTCTTCATCATTGATGACGATGGCGTTTTTAAAAGGTTTTCAAATAGATTCTTTGAAATTGGAACTTCCAATCATTCTGAGGTTCTAACAAATGTCTAGATTATTTCTATTTTTTGCTGTTAAAAACTTTTGGGATACGTTTTAAAACACATTAATGTTCTCTAAAAAGGCTTGTAATTATGCCAGTGGTAACCTTAATCTTATGTTTGTATCTGCTCAACATTTGGTACTTCTTGTCAGAGATTGAATGTGAACACAGGGAAGCAAGCGAACCTAGCACAAGAATCATTTCCACGATTTAATCCGGTAGTTGAATCCGTTTGTTTGATTCTGTTTGAAAAAATTCTTCTTTTGGCAAAGAAACTTGTTTTTCATCAGGAGGGAGAGCAAAAATTTTAGTATTATATTTCTTTACAACCACAGTACCTCTCGGATTCCTTAATTGGTAAAATCCTGTCTTCGTTTTGTATTGTAAAGTATACTCCATTTATAGGAAAACTTTCCATCTTTTCTATCAAATATCCGTTGGTTGTTTAGCTGAACTTTCTCATTTACTTTGAGCGATGTTAGCAGGGTGTTTCGAAAGTTTTAATCTTTTTGCTGCTCTTCTTTTACTTCGGTGATATTGGAACTGGCCTGATTTTGAGCTTCCTGTCTCAGACTCAACGTTGTCTAAAGAATAGTGTTAAGTTCTTCCAAAGTGAATGGTCGGTCATGCTCATTAGTTTGGTCAGTATCCTTTAGGTTATACTTACCGCCGCTAAGGAGAATTGGATGGCGATTATACATCAAATAAAACTAGGAAAATTTAGTTGATGATATTTTCTCATTCTGTGAGCAAACAAGACACCTTTGATTACGTATGGCCATTCAGATTTGAGTACAAACGACTTCACTAGAGAATCTTTGACGTTAATATAGTCCGTTGGCTTGCGTAAGATAAGCAGAAGTAACTAGCTGATATACACAGGTAATTTTGTGCAGATTTTTAATAACTTCATTTACGAATTTTTCCCTGATCGTTGATTTGGATCTTTATGCAACCATGTCTGCATTTGAAAAAATTGTGACACTGATTCAGCTTGTTTTTCTTTAAGTGGTTTAGCTTTTGGACCATTTCTAGAAGTAGTCAATGCCAACAACTAAATGTTTAAACTTCCGGTAGTTTGCATATATCAATTCTGAATTGTTTGAATATGTTGTGGCAAAAAAAAAGAAAAAAAGAAAAGAAAGGTAAGTCGAATTTCTTCCCCGCTGTGATGACATTGCTTTGGCTTTGCGTTATCACTAATTCTTTGATGGCTAACTTTAATGATATTCTATCTTTCTTCTTTGGACTTGATAATAAGTCTATTATCATACATAAGGTTGCCACCAATAAACAAAAGTGCTGACAGGCTCTTTGGAAATTTTTCTTCATTTCTTTGTAGCTTAATAAGAAATAAAAACAGGCTCCCACATGATCTAAGTCAAACTAAATAATATTGTTACATATAAATTATTCTTTCATCGTGTAAACTCCTGTAAATGGCGCGAAATACATATTTTGTGATAACTATATATTTATATTTGAAATTATCCGATACATCAGATTTGTGAGATTTTCAATGAAATATTTATAAAATATCCAGGTGTTTAAATTGAATCAATCAAGATTTAGAGAATAGGGCTGGTTAGAAATTTGCAAATAACAAATTTTAACGTCATTATATTCATTCTTGTATGCGTCATATATA
>JAUZNK010045348.1:0-16600 GCA_035046665.1 Euphysa ruthae | reverse complement strand
AAGCCCGTCCAATGTACATAATGTATATAACAACAGTTATACATAAAAAAGCGTCGCTAGGGAGCGTTGCTATAGAATTAGAACCAACATGTGGACTTGAAAATAAACTTAAAAATGGATAAAATTATTTTTTATTTGATATGTAGAGAGCGTGCGGTGAACTAGATGCATAAGTACTGTTTTCGCACGTTTCAAAAATATGCAAAAAAATTCACTTTACTTATAGCACCTTATTGTCTTAATTTTTTTATTTATATCGTATTGTTGTTACAAAGCATGAGCATAGTGCAAACTTTAGCAATTATAATGTATATAAAATGATCAAAACAGAACAAAACTTTGTGTAAATATTTTAATATAGCTTAGAAATCCTTGCAGCTAAATAAATTGACGTTATACTATATGTGCTTATAGATTATTTTTAACCTTGTTTTGATTTACATAAATAAAAATACAGCTATATGAGGTCATTTAAACAACAGAATTTATGTGTACAGGATTAATTTTTTACTCTAAATATATACTGTTTTCTTACAGTTCTCTCATAAGGATTTCATTAGGGGAAATTATTTTTCTCGCCAAATGACTGGCAAAAAATGTTGAAATTGTATTTTACACTGGACGTGGAATCATTTTTGCTCCAACGGCTTCGAATTTCAGCTAGTTGAATTAAAATTTTAAGCAAAGCAAGTTTTTGCTTTTTGATTAATCTATATTAATATCTTCAAATATGTGGAATCGGAACTTAGGCTAGATTTTTTTTTTTTTGAGATAAGTTCTCAGCGTCATAATTTAGATGTAAAAAACATCGCTTTGACGAAAAAAAATTACGAAGCCTAGCTGATGTTTGTGCCTTTTTAAAACTTTCTAATACGTTAAGTATTATTTCAACAATAAAAAACAGTTTTATTATCTTCGTATCATTTTTTTATACATTAAATAACTAATTTACAAATAAAATATGCGTGTCTTCATAGAACTCAACATATTTCGTATTTTTGGACGAGATAGGCGATACCATAGACTCTGAGTCAAGTTGCTGGCTGACCCAACATAACACAAGCAACATTAGTCACCCATACGACGTCGTTTACTTTTCTTGTGGCTATCGCTTTATTCTTTCTCTTCATTCAACGCCGAATCAATGATAGAAATTTAATATTTTTCAGTGCATATCAATATGATAATATAATTTAAATAAGATACACCCCGTTTACCTTACCAGTATTATCTCATTCGTCTTTATCTCGAATATCGTTGTCAAATTTTTTATAACATGTATTGCATTTATTTCTTTTCATTTTTTTAAAAAAGTTTTTAGATGTTTTTCTCAGTTCTTCGTGTTTAACTTTTGATCCAGCAAACGAATTTTGTGCTTCTACTATCCACTGCTGTCTTCCGACTTCTTCATTTACCATACATCTTGAGTTGGCCATGTACATGATGGAAGTTATTTTATTAACAGTTTAATTCTATAAGTAATACTATTATTTTTGTTAACACTCTATATATTGCACGAGCTTATCTGCAAATTTTTTTTTTAACTATTTTTTTAACTTCAGTTACGTATCTTTTGTAAACATTTGTCATGTTACCAAAGAATTTTTGAACATCTAAATAAAAATGCGCTACTATCTTAAACAAACAATCTAGTTCCATTCTTAGACAACAATATATTTTTACGTACCTTATTACACCAAATTAACAGAGTTCATTAATTAACGCGAATTAGAATATTTCGCGTTAATTAAAACCAGAGTCAATTTCAGTTCCGCGTAAATTTATCACCTCTTATTAAATTTATATTGTTGAACAAACCCTCCTAACTTTGATAAATACTGAAATAAATGTCTCGGCTTTGTTTATTTTTATTAAACCAAGGGCGAAAGAAACCAAGATTTTTAAATGGAAGTCGTAATTGATTTTTGAAAGTTAGAACTGATATGTATGCATAATACCTCGAGCCAGAATAGCAGCAAAGGTGTGCTATTGGACTAAATAGCATTGCAAAATGCAACAAATTAACGAGATGACTTTTTTCGTTTGAAGGCTTATAAACTGGAAAAAATATACCATTAATTTGTTTTGACCCAGATAAAAGCCACCGGAAAAAAACCACCCGAGAAAAAAACCACCTAAAATAAAGCCACCTAGGAAATTTGCCACCCGGAAAATATCCACTAAAGAAATTGCCAACCGGAGATTTTCCACTGGAAAAACGCCACCTAAAATTTTGCCACCCCGCTAAAAAGCCACTTTAGGAAAAAAAACCGTTTTTTTTTTTTTTTATAAAGATCCCTAATTTATTTTCTATCCTCAGATTTTCTATGTTTTTATTTGTTTTTTTTTTATATTTCTGTACATATTTCACAATTTTAATGTCTATTTTTTTTTTTTCGAATATGCTGAAAGTAAGATTATTAGTATCAAATTCTCGGAATTTGAATTCTATGTATTTAACTATGGATTTACCTGTAATGAACTTTTTAATACAATAGTATTGTATGTGAAACTATAACCCATAAACCAAAATTTAGGTAAACTATTTTTAATTTTATTATAAAAGTAACGTTAAATTTATCCCTGCTGTCAGTTTTGCATATCTTAGATTTGGTATTTTTCAGCTGAAAATAAAAAAGGTCGTAATCAAGAATGTTCGAAATCGAATTTCAAAAATATACATAAAGGTTTATAACAGAAAGAGAAATTATTAATATCATAAATAACTAACGGATACAATAGTAAAACATGGAACTAGCATTATTTCAAAAAAGAAACAGAAAAATTATATGGAATGGATACATATGTATTTAAAAATAATCTGCCTAACATCAGATCTTTCGAATGCCAACTGCGACGAAAGGGACAATGCAGAGGTTCAATAAAAGTTGGAGTTGGCGGTACTGTTCTGGAACAATTGCATAAACACACTCATCCACCGTCTGAAATCAACTGTGAAATCTAGCGTGTAAAAAACCGAATAAAAAATAAATCGCAGATCACGCATGATACAACCCAGACAATACTTACGGACGAGTTTTAAGGGATATCTAGGACTGCCGCTGTCAACCTTCCCAACGTTGAACACTTGCGACGTACAATACGCTCACGAAGACATTGCGCAGCAAATATTTTACCTAACCCAGTAAGCCGTCAAGTAATTCCAATAGAGTACAACTAACACCAACTGGTAATATATTTTTCATCTTAGATAGTGAAGTCAATTATCTTGACAGGATGTTTATATTTGCTCTAGTGCAGACGTTGCAGCTGCTTGAAAACTTTGAAGATTGGTTCTGTGATGGTACATTCAAAGTATGTCAAGAGTGTTTTTTCAACTCTACCATCTACCATGCTACCATCTATCTATGCCTTACTACTAAATAAGCAAGAGGTCACATACAGCTGCCAATTTCGTGAAATTTCAGCAGCAGTTGAACCATTAGAAACTGAACCATCGAGAATGATTTTGATTATAAAAGATTGCTATCAGCGCTGCACAGAGCATTTTTGAAAGTTTGGAGGTTAGCTACTGTTTTTTTCACTTGTCATCGAACTTGTGGAAACACATACAAGCGCATAGTATGCAATGGTATGCAAGTACGTTACATAAACGACGGGGTGTTTTCATTACGCATGCGCATGACAGCAGCATTGGTATTTGTACCGTCACAGGATGCAATCGACAGCTTTGATTTGATTTGACGAAATTTTGATAATATATGATGACCAGGCAGATCAGATGCTGGATTATTTTGAAGAAATATATAAGAAGATTTAGAAAAAACGCCCCATGGAGAACGCCTTAACTTTTCAATCGAGTTGTGGAATATGTTTCCCAGAACTCATACCGAGATGCCAAGAACTAATAACCACATGCAAAGCTGGCACCGAGATTCCATGACATTTACTCACCCGTCAATTGCTCGCCATGACACTTGCTCACCGGCAATTGCCCACTGACAATTGCTCACCCTGATAGTTTCTCACCCGAAAAGAAAGTTGCTCACCACGATATTTGAACACCTTTTTTTTTTTCAAAAGTCTCTATGTACGCACACTCTATAACTTATTTTAAATTATTTTTTAATAAAAAGTCTGCAATGCCATCTACTAGAATACAAACACAGCATAAGTAATTAAAATAAAATGGAAAGCCCAAAAATAAATAAGACAATTGATTGTTAAAACTTCATACCTATATGCAGTCATAGTCAGAATCGAATTACATTAGAAACCCGTTCCAGATATTTATCAATATGGTCAACGTATCTACCTTGCTGGTAGGTAGTATCTACGAGAATTGAATTGTTATGTCCTTTGCAAATGTTGTTCGCTCTTGAACCACCATTAAGAGTTATCTGATAAACATTCCAGGAACGTGGAGAGAACAATAGGGCACGAAAAATTAGCTGATTATTGTCGCTAATTAACCAAACGCCAACCTATGTTTGTAAAAAGTAATACAATAGGGGTTCTAATGCATGGTTCACTTGTTTCATATACTTACGAATAATCAAAACTCCAGTCTCCATTTGATTAAGTGGAAGAAATGCTAGTCCATCCATCATACCAACAATTTTTTTTACTTCATCACTTCCTTCATAAATTTCTGTCAACCCTAGTTGCTGTATGTGTCGCCAAGTACTCTGACAAATATGGTAAAAGCAACCATTAATAACAAGGCGTGGTCCGAATGTGTGTCGGAGGCAATTATGCATAGCTATTTCAAAATCAACCATGACTTAAGTAAGACGCAAATCCTAAAAATTGACACCTCTGAATAATTGCTGCAAACATTCCCCGGTAAATCATTTCACTTTTTCCACAAAGCAAAGCATAGAAACATGAAATTGCGCCATCATCTAACTTTGCTCGAATTACGTACAACTGCATGAAAAGATTTGGAGCTTGTTTAAAATTTCCATCCATATACCAAACCTGTGAAGTCGCAAGATGATGCAAGCACTCATCTGTGGCAAACAGCAACATTCTTTGTCATCAGGTCCTGAATTGTGAAAGAGAAATGGAGTTTGTTGGTAATCACCAATAGTAGACCATGGTGGAAGCAAATTAATTCCAGCTAGCCTCACTGGTTCAGGAGGTTGGTGTTTTGCTTTCTGGTGCTGTACGTCACGTTTCAATATTTCTATTGTTCCTACTTCATGTAAGGCTTCAAGAGATAGAGGCTGTAGTGCCATAGCAACCATTACTGCCGTACTGGCAGAAAAATTACGACGCACTGTTTCTTTCAATTCAATACGGCAATTAAGTCCTTCGATTTTTGCCTTTGAAACATCATGGTTGTGAACTATGAAGCTCCTACGGTTTGTCACTGGAATTTCATCTGTCGTTATAGCACCTTTGCAGTTTTGAGAACGTGATAATCTACGAACCCAGCGATTCGCGTCGTTCTTGATTTTCTTTTTGACGTAAGCAAATTCTTCGTAGATAAACATATCTCCCCCTCTTGAACTTTTTATTATTTTCATTTCAATAAAAACTTAAACAGATTGATTATCCGTATAGCATAAAGGAAAAGGAAATGAAATTATATATATTATAGTACTACCTTTAAAATGTAGATGTGCAGTATTTGCCATTTTTGGTTAGACAAACTTTTATATTATGTGTTAGCTACATAAAATTTTTAACCGAAATACAACAAAACTAAGTTCCAGCTGCACAACAAACATAAGTAGAATAATAAAAAGTCACATCTCAAAAGTAAAAAGATTTTCAAAAATAAAATGTTGAAAAAACAACATCAAATTTAAAAAATCATTTTTACATCTAATCTATCGTAAACATTACATTAAATATTACATTAATTATTCCATTCTGCACAAACCATTCTCATTCGTTTTATACTCGTGTCTTCGCCGATTTAGTTAAAATTTCATTCGTTTCAAAATAAATCTCCACCGTTGAGATTTATTAAATGTTATTTCTTGTTTTACATCGTTTTTCTATAATGTCAAAATATATTTTTAAAAAAAAATACAGATAGACAAAAAAATGAAATGAAATAGTTTAAGCCATTTTTCAATAATATCTAACAAATAGTAAGAAAAAGCTGTTTCGTAAAGGCTCTCTGAGATTATTTAGGTTTAAATATATCACACTTCGCTAACTTGTTTTTCAGCTACAAGCGAGACCAAAATGAAATCAAAATAAAAATTTATTTTTTTTTTTAGTTATTTGTTACAAAAGGCTTTTCTGCTTGCATTAATACTTCAAGAAGTTTGACGAAGATATTGACAATATTTTAAATCTTCAAAAAGATGATACCATAGATGAAGGACATATAATTTTTAAGGATGCGTTGGATTCTATTTTAAATACTTTAGACATTAGATAGGGTATGATTTATCAGTCTATCACGAAATGATCAACAATACGTTATCATAATCGCAACCATAACAATTTTTAACTGGATGGGTCTTTCAACCAATTAAAAAATTAATTAAAGTGTCGATTGCTTGTTGACAGAGCGTGCAATTGAATAAGCAGGCGAATTTATTGTTTCGGTACCTCCATCAATCAAATTTTCTACTCTTATACATGCTGAATTTCGATCATAACGAAAACACCTTTTCTAGGAAAAATACAAGCCATGATACAACATAATGCTTTTTAAAATGCCTTCACCTGATGTCGAAAAGCAAAATCTAATCAGCGCTTTAACTAGAAACTCACATAAATGAAAATTGAACAGTTCCTTTAACTGCCAAACTATACTTTCTGCGAAAAAAACGTCAAAAAGAGGAGATATTTTCACTAGTTTTGTATCAGGTGAATCAATTAATTCAGAAATCGAAATGAATACAGGTTTCTAGCAAGTAGAAAAATCATGCTTTCTGCAATTAAACAATCTGCTCCATCATTTGATATTACAAATAGTATGATTTAATGTGAAACCTCACAAGATTATGGAGACAGGAATTTACACCTTACAGCAGTTAGGTCATTATTTTTGTTAGTTATTATTGTTGAAATTATTAACTAAGAAAAAAAAATTCACGTTATTATATGTTTATGCATTTTTGTATGTATATATATATAAATTGTTGTATGGTACGACTAATAAAAAATTTTCATGAGCAGTAATAAATTATTGAGCAAAATCTGAATTGATTAAAACGTATTTTATCTTGTTGCCCTTTGTTATACCAATGACTAGACCTACCAAAAGATTGCATTGTTAAAAAAACAGTATAGTAAAAAATTTTGACTTGTTACTTATTTACACAATTAAAAGCAATACAAAATTATTACGCTTAAAATAACAAGATCTTTTTTTTAATCTGTAAACGTATAATCGTTTTTGTTTTTTGCACATTCTGCAAGGGAGACTTTGTCGTCCATCACAGATTACGATATGGAAGTGGCGTTCTAATGGACCAAGCTTTTGAGAAAGGCTACAAAAAACCAGCAGGACCAGGTGGAATTATTGGTATCGCAAAAAAAAAAAAATCTGTTCACCACGACTTCTCATTTAGAGTGACTGAAATAGACGATAAATAGAAGAAAATCCGCGACTAGTTCAAGATTTCATTGCTTAAAGATGCAACCCGTTTCACAGATCTTTTTCCACGCAGCTGCTAAGTTTAATATCAAAATAAAAAGCTTGATAAAGAAACAACAGAATTTTAACATGTTTGACAAAGGGAGAAGAACAATACCAACTATTTAGAAATGAAAGAGAATCACCATGCGATAAAAAACTTGATACGATTCTGAAACCTCGACAGTCTTACACAACCCTAGTTAGCTCCTGGAGTGATAAAATAATTTTCACACATTCACTATCTGATAATTTCGGGATGAAAATAGCTGGTACAATACGCCACAGAGGACTTCCAGTACAGTAGAGAAAAACTAAAGTTTGATGTTGACTCTCTAAACATTAAGAATAATAATAAGCCAGCTTCAGAAGAACGAAAAAAATTTTTTGAATGTAATTTTACGATCAAACTGTTATCTGAAAAAGAAAAATTTATGATTGACTGTAACAAGAATTTATTGCTCCCAACGACGATAATAAAACTTGACGTTGACAAATATCACAAAAAAGTCGTGAATAATTTTTAAATATGATGGTATTGTACAAGCATCAATTTTTCTTACTCCTAACAAAAACCACTTAATACTGGAAACATAAATTACGCAAAACGTTACTTATATATGAGTCCCTGCAATGTCTCAAAACTTTATTCCACACCATAAAATTTCACTAGTTTTTAGCTATAGTTATTAGATTCAAAACAACAGCTTTTTAAATAATTTTTTACTAAAAAAATCTTTACCTAAATTAATTATTCAAAACGCAACTCAGGGTAACAATATTAACCAATAAAAATTAATTATTAAATAACAAAAATGTATGTCATCCAGGTTAAGATATAATATAATATAATTAATTAGAATCATTTATTCAACATTAAAAAGCGTTGTTCAACATTGGAAGCGATACTGAAAAAAGTGTTGTTGAAGAGTTAATGAGACAAATAAAAATTTTATCTTTTAATGATTTTGCGAGGCACATTCCCACTGCAGGCATTTCTTGTAAAACAAAAAGAGAGAAAGTTAAAGAGCTTGTTTAAATAGTTGTAGTGCTGAAATAAGGCTATTTTGAACAGCTCTATGATTCTCTTTTTGACTACCTACTAAAACCAGAAGGAATGAGGTTAGCACTGAATATCTACCTTCGCAATATGATTGATCGTTAGCGCAAAAAAAAAACAATACTTGAACAGTAGATTATAATTCAATGGAGACAATAGTTACCAAATCAAAACCAAAAATCAAAATTAATTTCAATGTCGTCTACCTAGAATTTATTTCTACTTACACCTTTATTGTATATTAATCATTGATAGCGTAAGAAAATTTGTTGTTTATTGGATTCTTTTGCAGTTTTCTTCTGTTGATACAAATATAAATATCACACTTTCTTTATTTAACACAAGGAAATAGTAGAATTATAACTACTAAGCACATCAGTGAAAATAAATTATTAATTTTTATCATTCCACTTGTCTCAGCTAAAAATGTCTTCAAATCATACTACTTTATCTCGTCCATCAACTAGACAAGTTATCGTTTTTGATGATTAACTTGTTGAGAATGCTTGTAGAATAGGTTTAGATGTACAAATGGATAATCATACTATAAGTGATTGTAACTGCTGATATCGAGCGGTCGTTTAACAAATACACAGAACTGAGGTTTTCTAAATATTAGAGCTATGCAAAGTCTATGTCTCATATAACCAATTAAGGGTAGATTTTGTCGTTTTTGTTCGAGAACAAGTTCATGTTTCTCAAGTGCAAAATTACAAGCAAATTTATTAACAATCTTTGCGAAATTAAATGACAACAAGTCTTGGGAGGATTTTTTTTTTGACCAAGAAAGAGATAACACATATTGCACTAAAGCATTCACACTAGCAACTGCAGTGTTTTAGAATATTAACATTTCTATCACTTCAGAAATTTTTTGTTCATCCATATACCGTTCTTAGCAGATTTTGGAACTATTCCCAATCTCGATTTCCCTATACCATGCCCATAGCAAATATAATCAAAATAATTTTCAGTCTTTGGTTCCTGTTTCTGATGTTAAATTTACTGTTTCAAGTCAAGGTGTTCGCAGAAAATTATCAGATCATCAGAGCTCAATAGTTTCAAAAAAGGTGAAGTTTTATTTTGGTTTTCCCAGTTCATCTAAATTAATCATTAATCCCAAAAAGACAGTTAAAGATACCGATGCCAAATTGCAACCAAAGAATCGTTGACAAAAATTACATAATTTGATAGAAAAAGTTCTTATGAAAAAGAATCCAACAAAAAAATTATCAATGACTTAACATTCAAAAAGATTATGCTACTAATATTAAAGATATTACAGTTCCATCTCATGATAATCAATGGCCTGCAAATTTGCTAAATAATCCTGCTATTTGAAAATCTATATAAGGATTTAAGGAAGATAAGCTGCTTCATAGGGTTAGTAAATGTATTGTATGTTTTGATACTAGGCCAATATTCCATATTAAAAGTTCCTAAACGACATATTCTGGTTCAAAATGCATTGAGTTAAAACCTTGGAAACTATACAAAACGGGTGTATGCGGTCATTGTCACAAAGAAAATTTACAGCTTCCTCAAAAAGGTAACATCAATCTATCAAAATTTTCTGGTTTAAATAAACATATAAGTCCTCCAAATGATATTTTACGCCATAACAATAAGCATTTTTTAGATATAACTACTTTTGAAATAGCACTAATACCTCGTGTAAACGTTATAATGAATGTACAAGTCTTGCAATATGGAATAATTGTATCAAAAGGTCACGTTTACCGCAACAAATGTAAATTGCATCTACATGAAATTTGTTACCCGAAGAAATTGGACTTGTTGTATAAAAGAGAAAGGGCCCAAGTAAAATACGTAAAGAGCATACAGCTGATCGTTAAATAGTACAAAAGTATTTGTTTGGTATTTGCTATGGATTTCCTAGTGGAGGTATTACAACTCATGAAAATGATTATCAACAGTATGATGGGCCAGATCATATTAACAATTTATCAAAGGGTAACTTTTTAAAATATCTACCTTATGAATATTACAAATATGTGTGTATCGAACAAAATCGCCTTGACCGTTACCTCAAGAATGTACATTACCAGATACTATGACAGAAAATGATAAAGGCCCAGCACCAAAACAAGTACAATTTGATAGCAATGAATCAGACGAAACAACAACAACATCTGGTATTGCTTGCCCTTCTGATACAAAAGATGCAGAAAAAGAATTACAAAAAATTTTCAAAGCAATTGTGTGTGCTTATGCTTTTGATACCTTACCAATGGTTTTTGCAGACTGGGTATTTACACAAGGTGAGCCACTTAACGAACTAAAGACACCAGGATTTTTTACAATGGCTTTTTCTACAATATTTTCTAATGGAAGCAGTGATATAAAATTTCTTTAACTAGTTGATGTAGATCTCAATGATTTTATTGAGCATATTTATTTCACACATAATCGTGTCGCAAAACAGCCACTCTAATATTTCACATTATAGCAAGGTTTAAAATTCATATATTTCGATTTTTACCGAAAAATTTTTTCGAAAGAATTTTTATAGCGATTTAAATCAAAAATCCTTTTAAACCTTTGGAGCTAAATATATTCATCAAAATATAGAATATAAGTCAGTGCTTTGAAGTAAAAAATAATTTCAGGGGCAATTAATTTTTAAAATAGGTTAAATTTTTACTGTTGTATTTGAATCTATTTAATAGAAAAGATTTGAAAAAGAGTCAACAAATTTGACATTTTCAAAATATAAACTGCTGCTTATTATAACTTACTGCGTATAACTATTATTTTTCATATTATAGTAAAAACTTCCACTAAACAGCCAAAGGAAAATGTCGCCACCAAGAGCAATGTAAGCTTATTTCCGAGGTAGTATTGTTAGAATTTCACGGTATTCATTCAACCCATGCTATATAAAGTTCACAAAATTTCTGAGCAAAATTTCTTGATTGTCAACTGAATCTTCAAGTGCTGAGAAATAACAGCGTTTGTCCATTTCAAGTTTAACAGGTGTTTATCCAAATTGGTACAACCTGTGTGAAAAATATAAAATGAAACAAAAAAACTCACATGTTCTCCCTTAAAATGTAGCAGCGGCCAATGCCTGTGAAATTGTAAAAGCAGCAGTAAAAGTTAAGGAACCTACACTACACACTGAAAAAAATGTTGTAGACTTATATCTATAAATTTATCATTTTTCAACTTCATATAGTTATTATTAAACTATTCTACTGCTAATAAACTATCATGCTGTAAACGTTCTAAAACAGAACTCAAATCCTGGTCACACGCGTACAAATACAAGCATCAGATTGCGTAATAACAAAAAATAAATCATTTAAATAAATATTAAATTGTAAGGGTGCTAAATTCTCCTGGTACTCCAGATATTAATTATTAATATTATAGATATATTATATATTAATTCAATACAAGAACTTTAACCATTATTTATTTTAGTACGTTGCCATCTATTTTTCAAATAACTACTAACTAACTCCAAATAGGGTTCATTTAAGCCATAAGCATGCAGCTTAGCTACCAATAAATCGTGATTAAGTGCTTTAAATGCTTTTGAAAGTTATATATAAGAACACATCCATCATACCCATTTTAAAACCGATAGTGAATTTTCTATAAAAGGTCCTAATTGTTTATGATTAACCTTTCGAAAACTTTTAATTCTATAGGAAGTACGCTTACAGGTCGAAAATTCTTAACTGAAGTTGTATCACCTTTTTTCAAATACATGTGTTTTATCTGCTTATTCCAGTTCATTCGGAAAATAAGACACTTTAACAGAATTAATCTGATGCATTCTTAAGTAATTTCACTGGAATATTTTTAAATTCTTTCAAATCATTTAGTTCTTTAGTTATATCAGTTATAGATATTTCAGAAAACGAGAATTGCTCTTCTCCATTGATTTTGGTCTTAATTGCCAATATACTTCAATGTGACTTAAATTTAAATAATGTTTCACCAATGCAATACTTAATTCCAATCGCACTAATTATCGTTTAATTATAAATGATTTTCCGGAGAGAGTTTTTAAAATAACGGTTTAAAGTCTCAGCAGTTTCCTTTTCGTTTGAAATTATGTTGTTATTTTCATTTAGAATAATTTGCTTTTTCCCCAGATTTTATAGTTTTCCAAAACAATTCGTTATCAGTCAAAATTTCCAACTGTAGGTTTTTATAAAATCGTTTTCTTTCTTGTTTATAAAGTCTGCTTACATTTTTTTTTTTTTTTTTATTTGCTTTTTGTATCTAGTTCGATCCACAATACTTGTATTTGTAGTACTTAATATTTAGTTCTGATCTTTTTATTATTGATTTCTTAAGTGCTTTAGTCATATAAGACGCTTTATTTTGCCTTATCGTTTTCTTTTTCCATGGCACATGGCAATCTAATAATGTTAGGAAATACATTTCAAAAATTCTGTTTTTGAGTTTACTTTTAAAAAAGTCATTATCAAAGTTTTTATACAACCTATACATAACTTCTTTTGATTTAGGTTTAGTGAAAGATGTTTTCAGAACTGTTATTATCATTTTGTGAAAATGGGATAAACATGTTGAAATTATAGAAGTGTTTTGGAAACTATTTTTAGAACTTTGCATAAAAAAATCGATACAGCTTGGGTTTAAAATACTTTTAAAGCATTTATTCTCTTTTTCAAGACTATCAAAATCAAAAATATGATTGAAGTTTCTGAGACCTCAATATTAAAATCCCCAACTTATAAAAAACAATTATATAAACTACTGTAAATATCTAAACTACGGCTTATATTATCAAAATATTATTCTTTATTTTGGTCTGGTGGGTTACTTGTCCCAAAAATTTTTTCACAAATAATTTTCTACAACAATTCCTTCCATATCAGAAGGGAAAAAATTTTATTGTTTTAATTCGACTTAGAATATTACTTCTTATTTAAATGAGTATAAATGGTTCTGAAAATCCATCTATTAAAAATCGAAAGTTTGGAAAACTGTCAACTATTTTTGTTTCTATATTAATCAACATATCCAAATAGTCTTTAATATAAAATTGAGTTAATCTATTATCGTTACAAATAAATACAAAAACTATTTTTGGTACAAAATGTTAACAACAAATGATATAAATACCTGGTCAACACCATTTTCTCTACACTTCTTAACAAAATTTAAAATTTCTTCAGCAATAACCTTTGGTGTTTTCTGAGATTTACGCGGCTTCAACACGCCATTAATCCCTACATGTATTACTGCAACTTCAGATCTTTTTTCTTGTAGTATCGATTCCACGTATAAATGTAAGTGGTTAGTTGCTGCTTATGGAAACGATTGCTTTGCCGTTTCGTAGTTTTTCGGTCATCTCCTTTCCTCGTATTCTGTTGATAATACTATCTCCGAAAATCAAAAATTTTTTACCATGTACATTAACATATATGTTGTTTCCTGGTACAACCGTTTTTGTGGTATTAATTGGGGTTTTGTTGAATTTTGAATGTTGCGGATATGTTTTGTTTTGTAATGGTTGTTGTGATAGTTGTTTTGGATTGTGCAGTTCTAGTTGGAATGGCCTAATTGTTTGTAGATATTATTTGCCTCTAAAGTCTACTGTGTGAATTAACTGTTTTCTCTCTCGTTACTTGTGCCTAACTTGTTAAATTATTATACTTATATTTTTTCTATTATTTTTAAAAACTTCTAGTTTTTCTTGTAAAAGTTATATAGCTTTAATTTTAATTCTAAACAACATCGATCGAAAACACTTAATAATAATATTTTTCTAGTTTCACAAATAATGGAAGTTATCAGGAAATTTAACTACAACAGTTTCTGTTCACTTACTTCAAATTTTCATTTGTCTCGACTTTAAAACGTTTGTTCCTCGTACACATAATATTCTCTGTAGAAATAACTACGATAAGAATAGAATCATTTTGTAGAAATTAACTGAGACGATGTGCTTAATAATAAAGGCTTTAATGCCAACATTTCCTTTGATTATTTTTTTCTCTATAATGACTTCACTGTTAGATCAACACTTTACTCTAAGAAAATATGAATATCAAGAGCTTCAGGCGTAAATTTAAATCATGGATCACCAAAAACTGTTGAAAATAGAGCTACTTACCATCTTGAGTACAAAATTACAAGTATATGTTAAATACTTTAATTCAATAAGTAAAAAAAAAAAAAAACACTCTTTTCTTCTTTCTTCTCTGAGAATGCCAATAATCTAAGTGAGACTTGGAAAGGTATTAAAAATCTAATAAATGTTAAAAATCAAACAAGTTCATTTCTAAATTGTTTGCAAGAAAATAACTTTTTTATCAACAAAAATCTTCCATCTTCAATTTTGAATTTCTCGAGTAACTCGAATAACCATTTTACAAACAATTTTGATAATGGGAAACTTTATGCTCCATCCCATAAAACTTTTTTACATAAAATGTAAAGGTATGGTAAGTATTCTATCACTTATTAATGCATCTGCGATTGGAAAAAAAATCTTTTGTTTGTTCAACGAAACAAGATGGAGTAGTATAATGGCGTCTTGGAGTTTTGAAAAGTTATCGAACTGGAAATCAATTATCCTTGATTATCTTATCAATCAGTGATTACAATTATTATTATTATTTTTTTTTCTTGGTCTGCTGCTGCACTTTTTTGCTTGTTGTCGGTTGCCACAACTCCTTGTCAACGAAATAAAGCTGGCTGGTTAAAAGAGCACGAGGAGTTGAAAAAAAATACGGAAGGAGGACATCGAGCTTATCATCTTTGGCGACTCAATTGTTAAAGGTGTGAGTTGTTATCACAAAGTTCGTGATGCCATTGGAGATTTTATTAACGCTAGTGTTGGAGGGACAAAGTGGAGAATGTTTTTTGGCGCGTGAAAAAAACTCGATTCTATAACAATATTCGTTCGAGCGTTATTCACTGTGGAATAAATAATCTGAGCGATCATTCTCCTTGGAAAATCTGTAATGGTTTGTTGGAGAATTTTATATATGTTCGTAGAAACTACCCTTCCATCAATTTGATTGTTTCTGCTATTCTTCTTCGTCTCGGCCACTTTTTCACTGGTCAAGTAACTCAGACGAAAGTACATATCCTTGATATGTGCTTAAATTCAACATCACATTCGTCGATCACTCAAATTGGCTTGATAAGGCTGGCAAAATTCAGGATGAATTGTTTTGGATCGATGGCCTACATCTCAATGAACAGGGTAGCCTTAAATTGGCAATGAAATTTAAACTTGCGCTTTATCTCAAAAGGATCGCAGGTAGGAGTTCTTCTTCAAGTCATACCAAACATCATGGTGTGATTGGGAGGGAGAAAACAGGTTGTTGTCAAAAACGCAATATCCTATTGTGATTTTGAATTTCCTGCTGGATGCTCTTCCACACCTGTTGATGACAGTCATGTCTTTGACATGGCAAAACCCACTTTTTCCAAGTCATGTCATTCTCATGCGAAGAAGTTTGGCCGGTTACGTAATGTTGTGAGCTATCCCAAACGGAGAGCGATCACTTTTCGTGATCTGGATGACTTCTTTGTACCTGTGGGTGGCAGTGAGGAGGGTGTGGGCAACGCCATATGGAAGCCTATCCCTGTGGCTACAATTGGTTCATTGTCAGTTCCCTCCACTGTGAGTTTGGCCATTATCATCCCTAATTATCTCCATAAATTATTTGTGGATATTTTATGGGTGATAGTGGGCTTTCTTGCATGGATGGGAGGTGAAATTAAGCCAGTTGGACGCATGTTTTGCGCATTGACGGGACTTTTACAAGTGTTGCTGGCTGAGATCCTTTTCAGATTTTTCATTTCTTCAAGAAATTAGTTCATACCATTATTTAAACTTTTATATGCTTTACTGAACTCAAATTTTTATATTAATTTTACTTTGAATTTTTTTAAACTTTTTATTTATATATTCTTGTTTTTACTTGATTATTCATTGAAATTTATATTGATACTAT